>QJNZ01000018.1:16232-253703 GCA_004155055.1 Monosporascus sp. CRB-8-3
CCCCCCCCGGGGAAACCCCCCCCCCCCAATCTATCACCCTCATTTGACTACGAACGACCGACACCGTATTTCAGACTCTTTCATGGATGACTCTGTTCCAGCGACATGTATTTCTTGTCTACGCAGGGGATTCCTCAGTAGGTGAGAAATTCTCCAAACTATAAGCAATTGGGTGTCTCACACTTATAGTTCTAGGTCATGTCTCAGAACTGACGTTCAACCTCCTTACTCGGACTAGTTATCCTATACGCCCTTTCTTATTTCGCTAATATCTATCAGATACAATACATATTGAGAAATTAGCGCAGATTAGAGACGAAGTCTTAGTCAAATGCAAATATACGAGGCCCTTCATACGACAGGCCGGAGTACATACGGCAGAGAAAAAATTTTATCGATTAAAATGAGAGAAAAAATTTGAAAGGTTAGATTGAATCGGCGATATTCAAAGAAGCCCGTATACAAAAGCCAATTGGAAAAGCGAGCCTAGAGTCGCCGAAGGGCCTGACTGTGATAGCGGACTAGTGAATTCAGGGGTAATATACGAGAACGAAGATGAGGCATCCGCACCCTAGTAATCTTTTATTGGCAGGAGTGTTTCGGAGGGGCTCGAGCCGACAACTGGAATGCTGCTTTTTCCCGGCAGCCCTCTCATATTCGGGATGTCGGCGATTCCCGGCAACGCCCGGACCGTTCGCTTTCATCCCTCCCTCGCTGTATACTCCCCGACAGATATTCTAAGCGCCACACGGCGTCCTTGAATTTGCAGTTCTCGCAGACAGAAATTCAACCTACCTCAGTCGCACAAGTTTGCTTCACCTGCAGGCCAATAATTTTTCCCCGAGTGTGAGTAGAGGTCGTCATCCTCACCACGTCTCGCAGAGACTTCCCGCAACATAGTTGGCAAGGCTAGCATTAAGACATTCCAATAGGGGGTTACAACAGTCTCGGATAAGGTTGGTCAAACCCCCTAGTCAACCGTCCGACAGTCTGTCTCATGGCCTTCCGGCTCCGTCCATACGCAAGAAAACTCCCCGCATCTACCGGCCCTTTTAAAATAATGAAAGGAGCCTCGGAGCCGGGGCTGGTCTGACAACGCTGAAGATCCCCCACAGCACCGGAAGGGGAGACATAGTCACCGATTGAGCAAGATTGGCCGCGCCGCTACAGCTTCGTTCGGGCCGCCAAACTATGCAGTGCCCTATATCCGTATGGTTTAGTATGTCACGCTTCGTATATAAATCCCACACGAGCAAATGGACCCCTCCCATCCGACGACGTCCTCCTCGTAGCAATATCCGACGTGTCAAGCGAGCTCGTCTATCCCGGCAAGCATGAACGCATCGACCCTGCCGTATCCAAGCACCACCGCCACCATACGACCCGGTGACCCCAGCGCACCCGCGTTTAGCAGAACGTCCGATCTGCATAGCCGGCTGTGCGGGTGAGTAGATACGTAGCATAGCACTCCAACATCATACCCCCCACGAACAAGCAACCAGGGATGGACCCCCCAACCCCCCTTTCTCCTCCCTACCAGGACATTCCAGACAGCCGGCCCTCATTCCATCGGAGAACTCGTACGACCCATGCTCAGTACCAGGACGTGTTCATCACGCCCAAGGGTGGTAGTCCCGCTCCACCACGATCCGTAGAAGGGGACCTCCTTGCGTATCCCTTGCCTAGTTAGGAACCCCTCTCCCGGCCTCCAAATCGAAAGACATAGAGAGCAGGCTGCGAGACGCGAAACACGGCAAGGGGCTGAACTCGTCACGGGGTATATGTGTGTGTGTATTCAACTGTATTGTCCAAAGCACCCCAACTACCACTACCTATGCCTATGTAGTAGCAAACAGATCCTGCCAACCCCATTCTAATCTCAGCCTTGAAAATGCAGCAAACACGTAAACGCCACGCATGAGGTATCAACCAATCAAACTGGTGTAAGAAAACTTCCCTCAACACATCACCTGGTCCCATCCAAGACCTCCCTCAAATCCTCGTCCCTCAAGCGGCGATACCTTCCCCCATCCTTCTCGTTCTCGAGGACATAAGCGCCCGGCCCATCGAGCCCCTCCATCCTATTCCGCTCTCCCGCTTTAACAAACGCGAGCGTGAACAATCCCGCGCGTGGCGCCTTGTGGAACGCGCGGCGGACCTCCTTGTCGTCCATATCGTTCCCGCCACTCACTAAGACCCAGTGCCGCCCGCCGAGCTTCAGCGGCACGACGCCGCACAGCAGACCCGGGAAAAGGTGCGGGTGCTCGAGCATCTCGACGCCGAAAGCGCGGACTGTCTGGCGGGCGGCCGCGACGTACCTCCTCTGTGCTGCTGCGGCGGCGGCGTCCTCCAGCGGGGGTGGGCGGGAGGCAGAGGCGAAAGGCGAGGGTGTGTGGGAGGAGGACGACGGCGTGGGCGGCAGATGGTGGGGCAGCAGGGCGGCGAGCCGGAACAGGTTCGACGCTGAGACGGCGTTGGCCGAGGGCTGCGCGCCGTCCATGGCGTCCTTGATGCGGAGGATGGCGTGTGGGGCGTTCGGGCGCGTCGAGTAGAAGGCGCCGCACCTCGCTTGGCAGATTAGTTGGTGCGGTTGGTTACTGTGGTTATTGTCCTTGTTGTCATTCGCCTCCCCGGTCCCGGTACCGGTCCCGGCTTGTTGTTGCTGTTGTTCACCGGCCCCCTGTCCTTGCTGCTGCTGTTGCTGCTGCTCGTCGTAGAACAGCGCGAGCTGCCGGTCCTGCAGCCGCGCGGCCCAGCGGAGCCAGGAGTCGTCCGCCGTCGCCTCGTAGAGCTCGAGGAGGCCCTCGACGAGGAAGGCGTAGTCCTCAGCGAAGCCCTCGATGTCAGCGCGGCGGTCGTCGGAGAACGCCCGGTACAGAGTCTCCGTGGCGTCGTCCCAGAGGCGCGCGCGGACGAACAGGGCGGCCCTCTCGGCGGCGCGGAGGTAGTGCCGCGCCCTTTCCTTGAGGCCGTCATCCTCCGTGTGGGACAGGGCGGCGGCGGTGCGAGCGAGTGCCGCGACGGCCATGCCGTTGTAGGCGGCGACGACCTTGGCGTCGAGATCGGGCTGGGGGCGCTCCCGGAGGCGGTGCGCTCGGAGCTTGCGCTTGGCGCTCTCGACGAGGTTGCGGACGCCGCGTTCCGGCATGCCAAACTGCTTGGCCAGGCGCGCCTCGTTCCGGACGGCGCGGAGCACGTTCTGGTTAAGGAACTCGTCGTGCGGGTCGTGGGCCGGGTCGACGTTGCCGTGCTCCTGCACGTCCCAGTACGCCGCCGCGACCTGGCTCTCGTGCTCGTTGGAGATCACCGTGTCGAATTCTTTTCTGGACCACAGGTAGTACGCGCCCTGCCGCTTGACCTTGTCCCCCCTCCGGTTGTACGAGTCCGCCGCCTCGCTCGTGATGAACCCGCCCGCCTCGAGCATGATCGGGCGGCTCGTGAGGTAGTCGGCGATCTCGAGTACCGTGCTGGCGAACTCGCCGCCCTTCTGGCCGCCTAGGAGTAGCCACGCGTCCAGATATAATCCCAGCAACAGAGAGTTGTCCGTCACCATCTTCTCGAAGGTCGGGAGCGACCAGTCCCTGGTGACGGAATGCCTGTGGAAACCGCCCCCGACATGGTCGTGCATGCCTCCCAGCACCATGCGCCGCAGCGTGTGGAGGGCCATGGTGCTCACGAACTCGCAGTCATGCGTCCCCACCACATCCTGGACCTCGGACGGAAAGCGCGTGGCCCGTAGGAGGAAGGACAGCTTCGCCGTCGTCGGGAACTTGGGCCCCTGGCCGAACCCGCCGAACATGGGATCAAAGGTGCCCCCGATGCGGTTGTAGGCTTCCTCGATCTGGTCGAGGTCCACCTCGTCGGGCTCGTCGCCGCTCAGGGTTCCCTCCCCGGAATATTGGCGCAGATCGATGACGGACTGCTTGGCCTCCCGGCGCACTCTCTGTTCCTCGGCCGGCCACACGTCTTGGAGTTTCCTGAGAATAATGAGGAACTCAAGTGGTTCGTCGGCCCCGCCGGTCCCGGCCTCTTGCTTCACGCCCGGGCCTACCCAGTAAGTGCCCCCAAATACCGGCTCCAGCTCTGGCGTAAGGAAGAGATTTAAGGGCCATCCCCCGCCGTTGTTGAGAGAGTGGTTGTAGTTCATATATATGTTGTCTATATCCGGCCTCTCCTCCCGGTCGACGACAATAGGGATGAAATTTTCGTTGAGGATGGATGCGATGGTGGGATTGGAAAATGAATCTTGTCTAGCTAGATGACAGTCTACCGCCTCTGTTAGCATTCTAGAGATGCGACATGGTATGGTATAATATGACACCAAAGCAACTATGGACTACGAACTTACAATGAGATGCAAGATACCCGATGGTCATGAATATGAGCTTGTTCTCCCTCTTCGCCCGCTCGACCGCGTCGTCGTCGAGAAGCTGCCATGACACCAGAGTATCGATATGCGCTCGTATGAAAGGACTCGTGCTGTCCACGGCGCGGTTTCTCATAGAAGAGGCGGGCCCGGTCGACTGGGCCGGCGGCGCGGGGCCCGAGGAGGATGCCGTCGCCGCGGCGGTCTGCGAAAGAGATGATGGCACATTCTTGCTATGGCTTGCGGCAGCTTCGGACTTCTGCAACTGCCGTGACATCATCTTGCTTGCTTAGCGTTGGGGCATACGAGCCCGTAGAACTTATTCAAGGACGCGCGAATATACAGTGTATGGTATGCAAAGTTCTCGAGGAAGGTTCACGAACACAGGCGAGCGATAGGATAGGAACGGGCCAATTAGTGAAGACAAATTTTAAGCTGACAAAGCCTCTTTCATGTGTCTACATATTTCTCCTCTTTCCCAACTGCAAAAAAGAGCGCCCCGCGTTTCGGTGATGATGCCAGTCATGACGGACGCACGGGTCGGTGGGGCGTGGGGCTCCTGCTGTACTTAGTAGACGTGGGGGCTGCGTCGGCATATTCACTAACGAAACTATGCAAGCACCGGCGGTCTCCGGGTTCACTCCATAAACACCATAAGAGCCGTTAAAAGTATACCAAAACACCTTGGAACGAAAAAACGCGCTTGCAGTCTCGACTGGCTTGCATATATATCTTCGGGGGGTATCTAATCTGCCTACAGTGTCCACCGCACAACTACTATGTTAAGTAATCTCTCTCCGAGTGAGGTGTGGCTCTTACAAGAGCCCAAAAGGTTCGAAGTAATTCGCCGTATACGAAGGTAGCAAGCGGGCCTGTCCCGGATCTCTACACCCACCGCTACCTACCGTACCCTAGCTCCGGACTCCAACAACTTTTTGTGGTGCTTTTTGGGTTATATTCCGACAAATGAAACGGCTTCAGCTCGCGGGTTTCCCAGGTCAACATGAATGGGTGTATAATCGTTCGTGCCGCAACCCCCCTTCTCCCCCCCCCTCATCTTAACGTCAGGTCCCCTCGCACATCTCAGGCCGTGTCCTCTCATACTTCTTATAACACCTCTGACGCCCGGAATACCCTCCATAAAAGTAGTCACATGTAGCAGCTGACTACGCGCATATCCAACGTGGTGTGTGTGCGGATGGTGCATGTCTCCCCATCACGTCTTAGTAGTCGACTTGCCCCCGGCCGTTGGTTTACGATTCATCAAATCGCCGAAGAATTTGGCCAGTGTGTCAGTATCTACCGGCGCTTGTGTCCCTTCCATTTCGATCTCCTCATCAAGCACCGGCTCCGGTGACTGTCCGTAGCCGTGGCGGTCCTGCGAGATTGCATTAGTTGCCCGTAGTTCGGATGAGATTTGGAGATAGACCTACCTTGAGTCGTTGTACCATATCATCAGCATCGACTTGGATGCCACCCATATTAAACTGCACAGGCCCAATGTGATCACTAATCATGTCGTCCGAAGGGACATGTGCGAACGAGCTGGTGTCTTTCTCCTTGCCAGCTTTCTCGTCGGCCTTCTTCTGCTGCTCCAGGCGCTCCAACTGGTTGGCGAGGAAAGCCTGCGTATCGACAGATGGGACCTCGAGCTGAGACGTATCCCTATTTCCTTGGGCCAGTTGCAGCGCGTCCAAACTCGTATCACGGACCTGCTCCTCGTAGTACGCGACGGCCGATCCCTCAACCTCGGTTGTCCCGTTGGGTCCACCGTCTGCTTCGTAATCCGTACCATTCACCCCGTGGGTTTTGACTGACGGGAATGGTTGGTCGAGGTCGATGGACCAGCCATTGCTAACCGTCTCCACATCGAAACCGTCCCGAAGGACTCTGATCTTGCTCCAAGAGTCCCAGTTGGGTGGCACGACAACCTTGTCTCGCTCGATGACGTTTTCTTTCAGGGGTTGCCGTTTTAGGAGTGAGTGAATACCAAGGCTTGCATGAATAAGCGTCTGCAGCGGTGAGGTCATGGAGGGCGAGGTATAAATCAGAGAAGCGCCGTCTAAGCAGCCAGTTAGCAAAAATCGAAGAATTTCGAAAGGGGCAATGACGTACGCCTCAACAATGCAGTCCTGAGGTATTGTAGTACAAGGTCGAACATCTCCTCTTTCCACCCCTGAGACTTTTCTAGGTAGTCGATCTTCTCCGTCTACCGGTTACAACGTTAACAGCGATGCCGGTAAGGGAGGTTGCTGCCAACTCACATTCTGACAGACTACGCAGAGCGGCAGGCCCAAAGCGTCCTCCCACTCGCCGGGTCCGGGTGGCGCCGCGACGCTCCCCTCCGTGGCCACCGAACTCGTGCCGTCCAAGTTTACGGAGCCGCCTGTCCGTCCTCGTTCCCTCCAACTGATCATGGTTTCTTCCATCGTATCCTTGCATTCGAGACTCAGGGACATGAGGACGCTTCGAAGCAAGAGCAGCCATTCTCTTAGCTGCCGCATCCAAGTCCAGGGATGGGACCAGTCAAGCAATATTACTATTAAGGTATTGGGTATGGATTGTGGGGTTAAAAGGGGCTGAACCAGAGAAGTGAACGAAGGAGAAGGGCTGCTGAGAAGGTAGAGGGAGACGCGCGCTAGGATATCTGTAGTCCGTCAGCATTGTCCGTCGGGTGGTTCTGGCGATGCGGGTAAGAGCCGGGGCACGAACCCTCCTGGTCTGCGTCCAAGACATCGTAGTAGGTATATCCAAGGGCAAAGCTGTTCGCTATCGGGGGGATTTTGTGCGTTTGCCGGTCTAGATTCCTTCGCTGTTCATTGTTGGATAACGCTTCGAGGAAGTCCCGTTGCGACTCTACCGAACCCCCTAATGCCTGTCAATGTCGACGCCCGTACGCGGAGAGCAAAAGGTATGCATACCGAGGACTAGGAGGTTCTTTTCTGGTAATCTCTTCCCGCTCGCAACCGAGTCGAGCATAGAGCTCCACATGTCCTTCTTTGGCTCTCCATGCTTTCCCTCCGAGCCGGATCCAACGGAGGCACTGGTATATGTGGAGAACCTATTCGCATTCGCCGTCATATTTCGTTATTTTCGACTGGAAGCATTTGGAGGAAGTCGAATGCGCTCCGCCGGAATCAGTTCGAGAAAGAAGAACGTCGCGGGAATGCGCTGCCTTGATCCCGAATTAAAGTACGTGTGGTAAACGCGTGGAGCGGGAACGAGAGGCGCGTTTGGAGAGAAAATGCTTATTCACTGCGTAACGGCGAAGGAATGACAGACAAGTATATGGACAAGAAAAAGAGCAAGCAAGCAGGTTGGATGGAAGAGCGTTCGCGATGCAGTGCGTAAGTCTCGGTTCGGAATCACTTTCACAAATGTATAATCGGTGACCTTGAATAACTCACTGGCGCTGAGGGAGGGTCAGTGGATCTAATGATCTATCGTCCCCCTTGATCAATGAGTGGTTCTATGAGGCCCTGGGGAAATCTAAGGTGACGGTCCGACGTTTCCCCTTCACTGCACTCCAGAATCGGGACTGCAGGTGAGGTCCAGCCCCCTGACAGCTGTTCAAAGAGGTCTTCTTATCTTATCGGATTTGCTCTATCTATGTGTGTAGCTAATCCCTGTCCCTGCAATATGTGCTAGAGATACCCTGCGTCACAGCAACTAAAGCCACTAACGTTAAATCCTTCAGCCTTGCGGAGTCTAACCTGTAGTACCGAAGATATACAGTAAGGTAGCATTTCCGACGGCATTTATATGCGCCAAGCCTTCCAGCCTTCTTCTCGTCGCGTTTCCGAATATTGACTTCGTTCCTCTTTATATCTTCATACAGCGGTAACTGGACGCCCGCTGCCATGAACCAAATCCGCGCGATTCAAGCGCTGAACAAGCGTGAGATCGAGAATGGAGTGTAAGATCGCCTGCCGCTCAAGCACCATTCGCACCTGATATCATGAGCTAACACCACGAACCAGACCGCCAGAAGCATCCTGGCACACCGACTACCGCGACACGGCCTTCATAAACTTCGGCGGGCTGCCGTACGAGCTATCCGAGGGCGACATCATCACGATCTTCTCACAATTCGGGGAGCCGGTCTTCCTCAAGCTCGCGCGCGACAAGGAGAGCGGCAAGAGCAAGGGCTTCGGCTGGCTGAAGTACGAGGACCAGCGGAGCACCGACCTGGCCGTGGACAACCTGGGCGGCGCCGAGATCGGGGGGAGGCTGATCAGGGTCGACCACGCGCGCTACAAGCCGCGCGACGATGAGGACCCGGACGAGTTCAGGGTCGGATGGGAGGACATCGTGAGGAAGGAGAAGGCAGCCAAGGGCGAGGACGTCGAGACGGACGACGAGAGCGCCGAGGAGGAGGAGGTCAGGCGGCCGATGCTTAAGGAGGAGAAGGAGCTAGCTAAGCTGATCGCGGAGCACGACGACGACGACCCGATGAAGGGCTTCCTGATCGAGGAGAAGAAGCAGGAAGTCGAAAGAGCGCTGAGGAAGGAGGAAGAGCGGAGGGAGAGAAAAGAGAGAAAACACAAACACAAGCACCGCGACCACCGCCGTCACCATCACCGAAGCCACCGCTCGCGGCGGGACGAGAGCGAGGAGGACCGGGATCGTTCTAAAAGGTCAAGGCGTGATGTCACTCCGGTGGCTGGAGATCCGAGTGGCCGGGACCGAGAGGAAACACCTGAGAGGAGGCGTGGAGATTCAAGGGAAGGCGAGCGGAGACGCGGAGATGAGGACCGCGACCGGCATAGAGACAGGGAACGCAGGAGCGGCCGCGACGACCGAGATGACTACGATCACAGGCGGTCGAGACGTCACGACGGCGAGGAGAGGGATCGAGATCGAGACCGGAGGCGCAGGCACCGGAGTCGGAGCAGATCCCCAAGATCCTACAGAGATTAGCGATCGCCATTCGAGTGGCTTAATAATAATAATACCCTAATGCGTGTTGATTTGAGGACATCGACTTATTCAGGGGTGGTCTATGACTCCGAGGGTCTCGCGGCTCGTCAACCCAACTAACCTCAATTATTCTCCCGCTTCGTGACAAGAGGCATGTACAGCGGCATAATCGTTGTTGCTACTATAATGCATTATAGTAAGCGAAAGGGGACGTACATTGCAGACTTTGAATCCCGTTGAACTTTCACGTTTATCCGCCTATGCCCTTTATCGTCTATTATCCATTGCTATTCCATTTTGTCGTTTCAAAATCGCCCTCTTTGAAATTCAGCACCCCTACCTGTCGCCCTTTACACCAGAAGAAACCGTTGATATTTCCCGATGCCCACGGGGCTCCTTCAACCCTATCATCAGGGGTCGTTAGGGGTTACAATCATAGAGCAAGTTGTCGCTGCCCCGATTGTCAGTTAAGTCCTGTAGTCCTTCGGACAATTGACAGTATAAAAGGGGTCGTTGCCGCCTTATTATGTGGAGTAAGCTGTGGACGAAACCTGTCTAATTACACGGAGCAGCGAACCAAGATACGACTTGAAGTCTGTCTGGTCAAGTAGATTTACCTCTGACTCAGCTAACTCATCAATCACTAGCAAGGACCAAGGAACCTTTTGATTCCTAGCCCAATGCTTGCCCTGGGCACCGTTAGATCTGGAACAAGAAAAGGTAGCTCCGCTATATCATAAGGATAAAGTCGGAAATACAGGAATAGCTGCGTACGGTGGTATGCAGTGCATGGAGAATTGCAACCAAGTATTCCAGACTTTTCTGGGTGGATGTCACGGTATTAGACTTATTTCAAGTCAAAATCATGCAAAGACACGCGCAGGAGTAACCACTGAGACTCTTGGTAAGCCCCTATATACAGACCCAACTTCGAGTTCGTCTGATGACAGGTGAAAGAGACAGGTGTGGGCAACAGTGTAATAGATATATTGATGTGATTATCAACAACCGAGGCGCATGCACATTGAGTACCTAGGCAGTTAATGGTCCCGCAGGGAGTTAACTCCGTGACCAAAAATGAGACTGATCGGCTTCTTAGCCCGGGCCTAAACTATACGCATACCGCGTCCACAGCTACCTCCGCGACGCATTTAAGGTTAGGACAGAGTCCTTGGATTCTCCAAACACCGTTTCTTGTCCGTAATACCGCGCGTCTCGATTCGTTGTATCAACCGGACTCCAGGTACGATCATGGCTATGAGACTGCATACTAATTATGTTCCCCTAAGCTGTTTCCGAAGTGTGATCCATCGTCAAAAGCGGACGCGGAGACTACTTTGGGATAAATTAACGTGGCCAAGTAACAAGGGCTAGAAAACGGTCTGACGAAAGCCTGATGGATAAGAGACACAGAAGATAGCATGGGGGTTGGGGGGTGGGATGCGCATACCAAACCGCAGCCCCTGGTATGTTCTTGTCAGGGGAAACGGTACGACAGTAAGAAAGGCTAGAAGAAGCCGTCTGCTAGGTAGATAGCAATAGAGATTACCGTTAACGCCTGCCCTCTTCAGCGTCTGCATAGGGAGCAAAGGGCCTTTTATCTACACCTACAACCCATGTCTAGAAGATTCCCCATATCCCCTGAGCAAAGTAACTAGGCGGTTCTAGTATCTCTTCTGATTGTTTATATGGCGGACAGGGTAGCGGGTAACCGTTGGTAGCAATATTCATTTTGTATTTCCCTTGGTCCTGTAATTATACAGTTATTAGGATGCAAATAAGTTCAGTATACGTAAAATACCGCTTGAATGGCATATATTATCGGTTCCTGAAACTGATAGAGGGTATCTGGCCTGGCAATAACAATTCAGAACTCCGCTGTCTAACAACACCGAACGCCTCATACTCCATGTTATCATTCAATAAAAGGTTGTCCCAACGAAGTGGCCTCAGAGTTTCCCGGGGAGAATCGCTGCTGTCATAGTCAACGTCTAGATGCCGCCCAGAGAAAACCCCGCTTCGGGAGCCCTAGGCAGCTGACGATTAAAACGCAAAATTGCTGTGTCGGCCGGGTCCGGTATATACAGCGCTGTTGGAGCTGCAGACCTTGGGCTAACGCTACTTCCAGCGGTGTGGAAGCGGGGGTCACTCCCGTCCCTGGAAGAGTCGGCAGTACTTCTTGGAGATTTGGTGGGTTCGTCCGCCTGGTCCTGTCATGGTGCGTCAGATGGCAAGGTGGCCGGGGTCGCATTCTACCGCGCTAGGTACCGTTTCCAGCCCTCTCGCGCTACGTAACGACCCTCTGCGTTCTCCCCGAGAATAAATTTCTCCCACTTGGCATCTGTTCCAGCCCCCACGACCAAGAGGCTTTGCTCATCTACCCAACCAATGACCCCTTTCATTGGCTTACTGGCGCCTAGGACGGAATTGTCACCCGATAAGACAGGTTCGTCTCCCAATTCGAACTTGGTTGACGCAAACGAATAGACATCCTGGAACGGCCCAAAGGGTATATTTGACAGAATGCCCCATTTGTTCTTGGCGTCCGCAGGAGAATTGCTGCTGCTTCCAGGAGCTCCTGGACCGGGCGAGTGGGGTTGTAGATTTGCGGACGGAGGGCGACGAGAGCTAGGGACGTCGAATATGTGAAGACTGCCTCTGTCCGAAGTACATGCAAGCAACGCACCAGATGGACTAAAACGCATCGAGTAAACAGTAGCCGCCTCGGCGCCCCGTCTCCTCTCTGCTATCTTTGCGCCACTATTCGTTGAGAAGATACGGATGAGCGTGCCCTATAATAACCTTAGTAATAGTAAATGTTGCAAAGAGATAACTCCAAGGACGGGTGGATACCTTCTCGCTAGCGGTGGCGAGTAACTCCCCATCCGAGCTTAACTGTAGTGCTCGGAGGCTTGAGTTATGTGCCGGTATGATGGTTACGCTGCCATTGGCTAAGTGTACTACCTGCACCTGGCCCGACGTTCTGCCCGGAAACACAAGGTACCTATCCGTCAGGCAGCATAAGCCCTGACTGTTATCCGCTGTCTCGTATACGGCAAGAGGCTTTGGCTGTTTTTCAAACGCATAAACACGCACGCTGTTGTGGAGAACGACGACGACGCGCGTCTTGGACAACTGGACACCGCGGACACTGGTCAGGGTTGATATCTCCAGAGCAACTTTGCCCTTGCTGTCATCCCAGATGATGACTTTATTGGAAGGAAATCTGGGTGAACGGCCTCCCCCAGCAAGAGCAAGATAGTTAGCATTACCCATCATCTGAACAAGGCCAAGGCCACCGCCGAAATCTGCACGGGGTGTGAGTGAGCTCGCTAGAAATCTGGTAGGCGTGCTTGCTTACCCTTTGATGCTTGAAGCTCGCAAGTACTGGATTGGAATACTGAGAGATGTCAGCTAGGTTCAACGGCGCTGTCCCAAGGAATACGTACTGCCGAATCCGGAATCAAGCCCGACGGCAAAGCGACTGGAATCATTGTTGAAGGAGACAGAGAGCACGACGGGCTCATTAGGTGCCTCAATGGGCGGCCGGGTATTCATGATTCCTGAGGTGGGCTAGACCTAGGCTAGGGCCAGGTATCGGTGTTGTTCAATTACGATTATAAGATGTCTCAGTCCAGATATGAGAATCAGATGATCGATACGGCAATTGCCAGGTTACAAAATGGCTGCCCGTCAATTTTCGTTTGGTATGAGACGCTATTAACTATCAACTCCGGTAAGCTCCAGGTGTGATAGTTAGCATCAGAAGCATATCCGCTCGCGTTTCAACAAATATTCTGGGTGATATGATGAGGGAATATGTAGGAAATATGTAGGAAATAAACCAAGATCCAGAGAATAGAGCGGACGAATTTCAGTGAATAGGCTCGCCTGCGAGGATGAAAGACGTAACTGAGAACTGCCTCTATGTTGGTTGTGAATCAAGCTGACTGGATGTACGTATGTCGTAGTGCACGGACCACTTCGACTTACCTCGTGTACGTAGGTAGTGTTAGGGAAGGGGAAGGCGGAGATGATACGAAGTTGCGTAAGATGTACTTTACACATAGGCCAGAAATCAACGGAGATAAGAGGTATGGGATTAGATAAAGTATCACTAGACATTTGCTAAAACCACATGCAACATATACACCTTGAACCCTAAACTTACGCGGTTGCAGCGAATCTCCCAGGAATAATAGAGACAACCTCTTAAGTAGAACTCACAAGACAGGAAACCGCATCAAAGATCATAGCTCAAAGTCTGTTGAGACATCCATGTTCCTACATACGAAGTACCGTCTCCCATCTTTAATGTGAGCAAGCAAACACCGATGTCCGTGGTCCAGGCTTTACCACTTTCAGCCTTGCATTAACTGTGGTACTTGCTGTATTGCGGAATTTCCAACGCAGATTATAAGTACTGTGGGCCGAGCGGTCCCCCTGAATTGGAAGCTACTTTGTTGACAGTATAGTATGGTAGATACCTAGGTACCCGGGCAGCTAACGTTAGGAGACGGGAGTTGGGAGTTCATTCGTCCAGTGGAGGATGGGAAGCTGGAGGCGGTCGTGCCCAGTCCAGAAACCCAGGGGGTACTGGCCTGTGCTCTAGAATTACCCAGTTATGTGTACTTATTGCTCTTCCCCCCTGACCTGTCGTAGCATCGTTTTAGCTCGTGGTGCGGATGAAATTGCATTTTGAGGAGACAGACCACGCGAAAAGGGAAAGGGAGAGACAAGGAAACACCAGAACCCAAAACACAGTTTCAACCCGTTTCTCAAATTTCCCAGAAAACCGAACAACTACTACCCTTCCCGTATCTGGACCCTTTACCTTCGACCCTTACCCTTCCTTACCCTTTCCATCGAGGACCCGATCAAGCGGGAAAAAGAAAGGAAAAAGAAAACAAACCTCTCGTTCCCTCCCCTTCTTTTTCCAACTCCCCAAAAATACGTGACCTTGAGCTTGTTTTGAGATACCCCCTTTGCGAAGATACTACCATCGCCCGTTTCTTTTCCCAAGCTCCAAGTTTCCCCGACGACCCTCTCTGTCATTTCCACCCTTGCTTAGACAAGGCAGTCGATCACTTCAATCGCGAAATAGTCCAGCCATAGTTTAATATGTCGTCCCCAGCCGTAAGTTGTGCATGTCCCATATCCTAATTTATGTCAAGTCAATGTCATTCCATACGAGCTTGCTCCTCATCTCCCCCAATCTCCGACTACTGAGGAGCAAAGCATCGACAACATTTTGGCCTTCCGTCCACCTTCCACCTTGACATCCACTAGCAACAATACAACACGCGATACAATACATACCTGTCTCATCATCGTCCACCATATCTCGTCGCCGCACTCTAATTACTCCTACTGACTGGTCAAGATGCGTTCACAGAAGATGATCCGTCGGAAGAAGAATGTCAAGAAGGGAATCCAGTTCTGCCTGATGGTCTGTGGTGCATCAGGGACAGGTACGTATAATCCGGTGTTCTCTTGTATCAAGCTTTCCCGCGTCGTGCATAAATCCGCACGCACTCTCATGATGATGCTGATTGATCCGCTTGGTTCTATCTAGGCAGAACCACCTTCGTCAACACTCTCTGCGGCAAGAGCGTCCTAAACCACAAGGACTCCGATGACGCTACCGTCGCTCATGTCGAGGAGGGCGTCAAGATTAAGCCCATTACAGTCGGTAAGATAACGCGGGTGCTCTACTGCCACACGATTCGATTCTAATAGTTCTCTTCTCTAGAACTGGAACTGGATGAGGAAGGCACCCGTATCTCGCTGACCATCGTCGACACGCCGGGCTTTGGGGACCAGATTGACAACGAAGCAAGGTTCGACTCGCCGTCTCGTATGAGCTTTGCTCACCGCCATATATGAGCTAACCACCCCGAACTTGACAGCTTCTCAGAGATCGTCGGGTATCTCGAGAGACAATATGACGATATTTTGGCCGAGGAGTCCCGTATCAAGCGTAACCCGAGATTCAGGGACAACCGCGTGCATGCCATGCTTTATTTCATCACCCCGACTGGCCATGGGTAGGTTCCTTCATGTTGCCAATCCTTCCTCTTTCATGTCATCTTGCTGACGCGCTTCATACGGGCAGTCTCCGTGAACTCGATATTGAACTGATGAAGCGACTTGCCCCCCGTGTCAACGTCATCCCCGTGATCGGTCGCGCCGACTCGCTTACGCCTGGCGAGCTGGCCGAGTCTAAGAAGTTGGTTATGGAGGATATTGAGCACTACCGGATTCCTGTTTATAACTTTCCATACGACATCGAGGAGGATGACGAGGACACCGTCGAGGAAAATGCCGAACTCAGGGGTCTTATGCCTTTCGCTATTGTCGGCTCTGAGGATATCGTCGAGATTGGTGGCCGCGAGGTCCGAGCTCGTCAGTACCCCTGGGGTGTCGTGGAGGTCGACAACCCTCGCCACTCCGACTTCTTGGCTATCCGGTCTGCCCTTCTGCACAGCCATCTTGCGGACCTGAAGGAGATTACTCACGACTTCCTCTATGAGAACTACCGTACCGAGAAGCTTAGTAAGAGTGTCGAAGGCGGTGCTGGAGTGTATGTCCTCCCTTGTTGTCGTATCCCCCTGTTTCCCTAGCTGACGCGGTAGTAGCGATTCGTCTATGAACCCCGAGGACCTCGCGTCCCAATCAGTCCGCCTCAAGGAGGAGCAGCTCCGCCGAGAAGAGGAGAAGCTCCGCGAGATCGAGGTCAAAGTCCAGCGCGAGATCAACGAGAAACGACAGGAGCTGCTGGCCCGCGAGTCCCAACTCCGAGAGATCGAAGCGAGGATGCAACGAGAAGCAGCCGCTTCCCAAGCCACGCCCGAGGCAAACGGCGACCACGAGACCAACTAGGTATCTCCGTCTCTTGGCGCTGCATCTCCCACGGGTGGCATAAGGGCGTCTTGATAAGCAGGACTACTGCCGCACATTGCATGTCTAATATCTTGGGATCTTGCGCGCCCACCCGTACGGACACACATCATTTACAAATGCAATATCCGTTTTAAAAGGGGTTAATTCGTGGTACAGGTGGCTTGATGGACCTCTCTGGAATAAACTACAGGCGGAGTTGATATTATCCCAAAAGAGTATGATACACTGACGAGTTTCGGACAACGGAGGGCGGGGCAAGACTTGGCCTCCCTAATTTTCATGAGGCGACTCCATCAACGACCATCAACATCAGCATCAACATCCATCCTATTAAGGGAAACATGACATTCCTGGGCGGCGGATAGAGACAAGAACCGACTCCCGCCGCCTCTCCTGTTTACTGTAGCCTTTGCGAAGAGTCGATGCCTTCTACTACCTCCCTACTACGTAGCCTCCATTCTACTTTTACGCCCTTTTTTCTCCTAGTACTAGTGGCCTTCTAATGCAGATATCACTCAAAAAGTTCTCTTCCCGATGCTGAGCTGTGCGCAGTAAACTCTTGCCGTAGAACTCTTGCGTTAAACCTGCCCAAAGGAGGTTTGATTTCCGTGTCACTGTGCGCTCTTATCCCGTGGTACACGTATTCACGATATCATCGGTTCTTCTGGGCGAACGGTTTCGTGACAAAAAGTGAAGTTCAATTAATACTGTTCATTACCCCCTTCAGAGCCCCCAACCAACACAATCTCCTAAGCGGTATTGAGCCTGTGTGCGCGCATGGTTTCCCGCGCCCGGTAGCGAAAAACTAGATCGTATAACACAACGAAGGTCGAACTGAGAACCCTGTCAAGGGCTATGAGCCGGCAATACTACGAATCGTACAATCTTCCATCGCTAAGCGAAAACCATCCGTACCAGCAGCAGCAGCAGTAGCAGTAGCAATCTCTTCCCACTCCGGGAAATCCCACAAGCGCACGGTGGTCCTTCACATCAGAAGAAAGCCCCATCATCTTCGTTGCTTAGTTGTTGCTTTGGCTGTTGAGGATGCGCAGGATGGCGAGGAAGAGGTTGATGATGTCGAGGTAGAGGCTGATAGAGGCGGCGATCTCCTCCTCGACGTGGTGGTGGCGCAGGACGAGTTGGGTGTCGACCAAAATATAACCCGAGAAGATGAGGGCGGCGAGCAGGCCGTAGACGAGCTCACCCGTGCTGCTGTAGGGCAGGAAGGCGGCAACGAAGCCGAACAGCAGCAAGGCCCAGAGCGCGCCGAAGAGGTAGGGGATCCACGACGTGAAGTCGTATTTCGTCTGGCACGCGAACAGCGTCAGGAAGACGAAGATGCCGCCCGTCAGGATCACGGCGTTCAGGACGATCTGCGACTGGTAGAAGGACACGATCACTGAGATGGTGTACGCCTCGAGCAGCGTGAATCCGGACAGGAAGAGCAGGTTCGTCGGGTACGACTTGCGCTTCCAGTAGGTGAGGAGCATGAAACCGATAGAGCCGAAGAGCTAGATAGCGCGAGAAGGATAAGACGTCAGCCGCTTTGCCTTCATTTTGTTCATTATCTCAACGAGGGGGGACGGCATGAAGAGGACGGTAGATCGATGAGTGTCGTCACGAGGGGAAGGCAGCTAGCCAGGAGAGAAAGAAAGAATACTCACCGAAAGCCAGACCAAGCCCGGGTGCGACTGGATCCAGACCTTGTAGTCGGCGCTCCAGAAGCTGAGCGAGCTGGCGGCGGCCGTCGCCACGAGCTGCGCCGTCAGAATCGTGTACACCTTGCGGACGAACTGGTTGCGGATGTCGACAGTCGCCTCGGCCACCGACCCACCGAACTTGAAGTCGTCGGGCACGTTGTCCTCACTGCTGCGCGGCGCCGCGCCGTAGAAGAGGCCCGGGTTTGCGGCATTATTCTGCGTCGATGACGATGACGGCTCCGCGGCGGCCTGGTACGACGGAGGCGCCTGCGAATAGGCGCCAGCCTCGTCCGGGTCCTGCGTCGGCGCCGGCGTGTACTTTGCGTTGGCGGCCATTGCTGGATTGTCTTGTGCTTATCTTATCGTGTCTTTGTCTGTCTGTCTTTCCGGTAGCCGATCGCAAAAGGACAGATATCACGAGGTTGTTGATGTTGTCGTCGATGATGATGGAGTATTCGCTAGATCGGACTTTTTAGATGTTGAAACGTGATGGATGTCGCGGAGAGCCAAGAGCGGTGGTTATCGTAGGACTTTGCTGGGGAGGCACAGTTGGAAAGGTGTAGAAGGTTGGAGACTTTGCCGGCGCGGGGCGGAAAAGGTTGTGTCACGACATAAGGGTGTCATCAATTCAATCGTCCGTTGCCTTGCGGCTTAACTAACAGAGTGCAAGCAAGCTGGCAGAGGTGTACCCTTGTACCTACCATCTTGGTACGTACCCAGGAAAACCCCCCTCCAATCTGGGGTTTCCAGCCGGGTGGACCCCTTTAGCCCCATGTGGCTGTGCATATTGGAGTATTGACACGATTCGAGTAACTACGTACTGTAGACAAATTGTTGAAAACGGAATGAAACGGGCAATGGTGTGACATTCAAGATTATTGGGATTTATTTTTAAATCCCTTTTCTTCTCTGGACTACCTCTGTGCATGAATGAAAAATCGGAAGAACCGCTTCGAGATATATGTAAGTGGGTATTCATGGCTGTCGCTTTATTATTACTACGTAGTTAGACCTTTACTTAGTAGCTAGGCAATAGATGAGGATCCGATAAGAACTCCGTCGGCAAATAGCCTATTGCATGGGTAATGGCACGCACGTGGATTAATACAGGATCAAATGGCCGAGGCCTGCTTCCTATTCGAAAATAATGAGGGAGAGCTTTGAAAACTCCGGAGCTGAATAGACGCAGCCAAGCATACGTGGGCCACCAGGCTCCTCTTTCTCGCCGATGCGCGCGTCGTTGGAATTTCCCTTCTACGGAGTCTTCCAAACCAATATATTTGTCTGTATGTACAACCCACGTTAAAAAGATTCCCCGCTAATCCCATCTAAAGCTAATCTTTAGATTACCTAACTCCAATGCGGGCCACGTACTAGCGACATCGACTTTACCTAAACGTATCAGACAGATCAACAGCAAAGATCTGAGATACATTGGTATATTCTAGGTACTCATTCCCGGTTGTAGATAACCCTCTTGTACCCTTTGAAGAAAATTGATCAATGCTTTTGTTATTTGGCGAGCAAGCGGGCCACCCCTTAAAACAGAATCGAGCACAAAATTAGAAGACAAAATTCCTCTCCGGTATCTGCGGTCTAACATACATTACCTAATAAACCCCCTAGTCCTTAGCCCAGAGCTACGTAGAATTCATGCCCGCCCTGGGTAGACAAAGCTGGCCCTAGCAAGGCACAATTTGACAAGCGGGACCCCTCCCCTCCTTTTTATTTTATTTTATATATTTTTCTATTCACCGCTCAAGGGTTGCCGATTGGCGGCAGCTATCGCATGTATCCATGAGACCAGATAGCTGCCAATCACCTATCAAAATTTAGGAAAATACAAGCAAAAAGGTGGAGGAGGGAACCAGAATCATCACCAAACCCGCACCATCCACCCGTAGCACCACCACAATCATTCACTCTGTCATTCACTTTGTCCCTCAATCTTTTTTGCAGCCAGCGAGACGAGATTGGACAGGGCCCGGGCTCTTGTGATTTTCTCCAAGAGAAGGGATCCGCTTTGACGTGGGATTTTCCTTCAACACTTTTCTCGACTGGTCATAACCCACCTCCCACAACGGGCTAACCACTCCAACTGGAGAAGGGACCCCTTGAAAGACTCCATGCCGAGAACTACTAGCTAGTCAATATACTACTCGGAGGGGGGATCTCACATTGTGCTAGACATCCATTCTGTTATCTTTCATCTTCCAAAACCGCCCTCGCCGGAGCTGTCCTCCTCTTCGTCCAGATACTCGAAGGTTGCCTCCTCAGTCACTCACTTTCGCTCCAAGAGCTTATTCCGCTGAGTTTTAGGTAGACGGGTCGTCTGCGAACAACGCCCTAGCTGTTCCTGGGTCCCCAGAGCTACTTTGGTGCAGCCGCGAGAAGCGCTTAGCATCCCGTATCAACCCACCAAGTCCGGTCCACTCGCCTCGGCTGGCGCATCTGGTCTCAATTCACCCCTCTATACCCTCCCGTGAGGCTCAATTGGGTCTGGAAAAGGCCCCCCTGGAGCCGACGATGGATGACCCTACGACCAATGCCACGGACATAGACGGCATGGATCTGGCACGCCAGGTCCCCGAGAAACCCACGCCCGTCGCTACAGAACCCAAGGTAGAGAGGCTCAAGTCTCCCGTGGTGAGGCCCTCGGCCCAATCGCGCAATTCCATGAACGGCCCGCTATACATGCAGACGAGCAACAACAGAGTCATCATCAGGAGGGTCAGAAGGAAAGAAGATGGGTTGATGAGAGGCTTAACCCGTTGGCTCGTCGATAACCAGACAGGTATGTTCGGGTGAAGTAGACGCCCGGATCGCACCCGACCTGGGCCAATTTGACCTTAAAAGTGAATCTTATTGACGAGCACCACTATCCAGGTTTCTCCTTCAACCTCATTGCCCTGATCTTTCTCGCCCACTTTCTTCTACCGAAGGCGCGCCAATATACCCTCAAATTCTTCGCTCTCTCCTACTACAACCCGGACACCGGCCTGTACGGGATCGGTTGGGATGACTTCTATTTTATCGCCTTCTGCATTATACTCTTTACTGGCCTCCGTGCCTTCTTCATGGAAAATGTGTTAGGCCCGTTGGCCAAGCACTGGGGTGTTGCTAAGAAGGGAGACGTGACGAGATTCTCGGAACAAGCGTGGCTCCTGGTCTATTACAGCGCTTTCTGGCCCCTTGGCATGGTATGATCCGCCCATCCGGCTACTGCCCTGTCGAACTCCGAACGCCGATGTGCACACATGGACAGTAATGCTAACTTGGGATCAGTACATATACCGTACCTCTCCCTATTACCTCAACATGGAAGAGCTTTGGACAAACTGGCCCATCAGGGAAATGAGCGGCATCATGAAGGCCTATCTGCTGCCGCAGTGGGCCTTCTGGTTGCAACAAATTCTGGTCGTCCATATTGAGGAGCGCCGCAAGGATCATTGGCAGATGCTTCTCCATCACTTCGTCACCGTTACTCTGATTGCCGGCTGTTACGCATACCACCACACGCGAGTGGGCAATCTTATCTTGGTTCTCATGGATGTCGTGGATTTGTTTCTCCCGGTTCGTTCCACTCGGAGCCCGAAGCAAGGTGAATGCTAACTATCAACACAGCTTGCAAAGTGCCTGAAGTACACGGGGTTCACGACATTGTGCGACGCCGCCTTCGGGGTCTTCATGCTCTCCTGGTTTCTGGCCCGCCACGTCTTCTATTTGACCGTTTGCTACAGCATTTACCAGGATACACCTCGTATTATACCCCACGGGTGTTTCCATGGCCCCGCTGGCAACCTTACAGGCCCCTTTCCGCCCCCGGATAAGTGGGGCCATCTGATTGATCCGATGAGGGAGCCTGCCGTGGGCACTGTCTGTTATACTGACACGGTTCGGCGGGTTTTCTTGTCTTGCCTGTTGTTCCTTCAAGCCATCACCATATTCTGGTTTCTCATGATTGTCAAGGTGGCCATTCGGGTGCTCAAAGGCGCGGGGGCCGAAGACATCAGAAGTGACGACGAAGAAGACGAAGGGGAACTAGAGGAGGCCTATGAGTACGAAGAGGCTCAGCCGTTCGAAGAAGAGGTAGGCGTCGAAGCCATCGACTTGAAAGGTTGGGAGCGCCGGACGGGCGTTAGGAGAGCCGCTACGTCCTCCGGCGTCAGCCTGCCTGGACACAGCGACCGTAAGGAGTTGCTGGGGCGCATCGGGTGCGAGAAGCAGGTGGATTGAGAGGCGTGCCGGTGCTTCGTTCTAAGAACATCGGGATCTATCAGGCGCCACACGTCGCCATCTATGGGCAGATAGTCTCTCGAAATGTCGCTTCACAGGACGCCGCAACTGAATCGTTGTTCCCATCATAACATGTGATGTCGGCATCGTGTTCGACTTCTGCTTCTGTATCTGGGCTTTACCTAAGAGCAGGAAGAACTGCTAAAACTTCCTCTACCGTGGAAGGGCAGGCTGGCAGGCCCGGTTGGCATGCATGCGCGGGCATGGGCATGCAGTACGTATATAGATTCGGAATTCATGATTATACCCCTCCTACGGCCTCCGGAGCTACCCGGAAGTTTTCGTCGCTTTCGTCACTCCGCAGAGACAGACTCTGGTCTAGGAGTAAGTCTTACTCGAGACGTATTCTCACTCATCTAACTCAAACAGCCAGGCCGTCGCCGAGTCACTAGGGGGCCCTCTTGAATGGATTTGAAAAGGATGACCGCAATATGAAGGAACGAAATGGCTCCCACCACTTAAGTTCGGAAGGAAAGTCTGTCTACCGTCTCACGGCGCTTCAGGGGCTGCGGCCTCTTCTCAGCTCTTTTCTTCCTTCGTCACGGTCCGTTTGTCCGCCCATTATTCTATACGTTATATATCTATCTCCTTCGGTCTTCGTGAACAGTATAACGTCATCTTACGAAACAAGGCTGAAAGTCTAGCAACTATGAGTTGGCACGTACTTTGTGGGAAGGAGCGTAAGCGTCAGAGGGGTATTTCGACTGGAGCCCGTGGCTTGGCTTGTATCTAACAACCTTATCATCATTAGTACACCCAAAACAACATTTCTTTCTCGATGTAGCTGGCTAGCTACGCCGATTGGGAGGCAGCAAAGGGAGGGGACGGCGGCACTCAAAGTTTGAATAAATAAACTTAGGGCGCACGCCTTTCCCTGGCCGAAAACCTTACTCCGGCACTCCTGTCTCGGCCATCTAGGTTGATGGGTAAAATTCGTCACGCACAGGGCAGATTAGGTAGATCCGCTTTGAGTTTATTTTTATTTTTTATAATATTTTTTTTCTTCCGGTGGCCGAATCTACCTGCAACCTGTCCTGGATACCTGTCCACCAGCATAGGTATGTAATCCATGAGCTCTTGTCGTTATTTCTCCTGCATCATCTGATACATGCACAGAGAGCTTCTACTTGCTGCTAACAGATAAACACGGTAGAAATGCTTGTTTAGGATGCGCTGCTCTATTTTCAGGTCCGGGTGTCGAGCACTCGCGTCAGTTCATATCAGCACATATCTAGATGCATATGCACACGGCACGAATTGTGCCTTCGGAGAGACAAGTGCTGGGGAGACTCCTTCAAAGGACACGATGCAATAACTCTTGATAGTTTCAACTCTGCTAGGTATGTACCAACACTCAACTATCGAGTCTAATGCGACAACTTAAACTCTATAAGAGCTTCGGTAAGAGCATAAAAGCTCGCCGAGCCGTCCTCCCTCTCCGTCCTCCTACCTCCTTCATATTTCCTTTGATTCTTTTCGCAGACTAGCATCTTTTTGATCTCGACTTTATTCTATGCCCCCTCCGTCCCTCCCCCCTATTTCCACAATTACTGCCTCATGCAACAACTCCTCCGCATCATACGGAATCCTGATCACGCCTTGGGCCGGCTATGCGAGGTCATGAATAACTTGCTCATCACGGACTCCAAAACCGCGACACAAGACGGGCACGACTCCGCCCATCCCGCGAAGGAGACGGGGATGAAGAGATCCCGGTCCGATGACGGATCCGACGGCGGCGGATCCATGAAGAGACCTCGGTCCAAAGACGGGTTCGCCAGCTACTGGTACGGCAGCGCCGGGTCCGACAGTGACGGGTACGGCAGCGACGTGTCCGACAACGACGAGTCCGACAGCGACGGATTCGACGATGAGTCCGAACTCGTCTATGCGGACGCGTCCGAAATATCACTGACTACGTCTGCGGGCCTGACCTCAAGTACGAGCCTCTCTAGGGCTTTAAGCCCCCTGCCTTTGCGCGTGCTAGACACTCACGAAGCGCACGTGAGGCCTGGAGAACCTGACTCGGCCGAGGTCGAGGCGGATGTCTCATGTAGCGAGGCTGGGACCAGCAAGGCCGAGGCTCTACTCACGGCCCTTGAAGAGGATCTAGGGGTGTCAAACCATGGATCTCGATATCTTTATCCAGCGCCCCGCAGCTGGGCAGACAGCCCTGTGCCCCCACAGAACTACACGACCCTCGAGGAAGAGCTCCAAATGTGGAAGACGGAATACCATCACCAGCGCCAGTTTATATACCGACTCAGTCGCAAACTTGCCTCAAAGAGGATCAGCGTCGTCGTCGATACTCGCCCCGCCATCCAGCCCAACGTTCACCGCAAACTTCTCGACGTGGTGGAGGTCATTGCGCCCACTGTCGACGACAGGCTCAGGAGCTCTCGGGAACACGTTATCGGTGCAGAGAATGAACCACAGTTCGCCCTGACTCAGCTAGCGCTAGACTATACCCTCCAGCGCGGCCTTGCGCTCAAGGACAAGTTGGAAAAGGCTGGTGTTATCGTCAAGCAGGCCCCGCACATTACCGTCGAGCCCCCCGAGATCTCGGAACTGAAAGAGCAGCTGTCAAGCACGGATCCCAAAGTCTTGATCAACGACCCCAACAATCACAACACCATAAGGGACCTCATCGCCGAGCAATTAGCTCAGCTTGGCATCGTTCCCGATTCCCAGTTCGACATAGACCAGATCATTCTCAGGCTAAGCCATGATAGCAGCAAGCCCGGATACGGCCCCCGCAACCTAGACGACGTGCGGCAGCTGTTTCTGGAAGGGGCCTTTTCGTTCGGCCAGGACGTTCGCCAAAGCTGGGGTCCGGTTCTGGGCCTGCTCTCGGAGAAACAGTTTGTCCCCAGGGAGCCGTCCTCCTACATGTGTGGCTTCATGATATTCCAGGATCCCGACAACAACGGCGCGTGGGCCGCCGCTCTTAAATGGCCAGTTAAGCGGCTGCTCAGGGAAGCCGCTGACATCCTTAGCGAGATCAACATCTCGGCTGAAATTGGCGACAACGACCAGAAGCTGACCTTCACTGGTGTGGCAACAGACGGCGTTGGCTGTCTCGGCGCCGCGATCAAATGTGGCCTAGCCTACAAAAAGTCCCTCGATCACTTGGAACGAAGCCTCCGCGCCGCCCGTGACACAGTCACCTGTAGCCGGTATACAACGGCTCGCGGGGATACGAGCGAACAAGAGGATGCCGACCTAAGCTTCCATACAGACCTGTGGACGAAAGTGTACGACGCTTGGGATCGGGCGCACAAGAGAGTCGGCTACGTCACGGAACTCCTGAAGCGCTACGCAAGCGTCTGGCGGCGCGTATACGACGACACGGCCGGGACCACCGACTGCAGGGCGCTCCTCATGGAGGCGGTCCAGAACGTCGTCGCCACGCGGCAGGTCCGCCGCTTCCATGCCGACCTCGTCTCCCGTGCGCCGCTGCGGCAGCACCAGGCAGCCGCCGTCTCGCATGAGGAAAGGCTCCGGGTGCAGCTCGAGAGCCGGGAGATCCGGGTCTTTGAGCTCGAGCACGAGGCCAGACTCCGCGCCGTCGAGCTCGCCGAGACGCAGCACCGGCTCCGCAGCCTGCGGGATGAGGTCGAGGTGCGCGAGGCGCGGACCGCCAAGGTGCTTCAGGAAGCGGCCATCTCTGCCCACGACACGCACATGGAGCGAGAAGCCATCCTGAAGCAGCTACAGGACAAGTTGTACGCGGCGGAAACGCGCGCCGTAGAGCTGGAGGCGCAGGTTCAGCGTCACGACGTCGAACTCGAGAAGGCGAGGAAACAGTCCTCTTGGCAGGTCGCGAAGACGTTGGTCACCGGCGTCGTCGCCTCCTCAAGGAGCGCTAAGGGGCACGAGTGTACGTCGCTGCGTGACACCGACATCGCGTCCGACAGCGAGGAAGATGATGAGTACGTCTTAACCGTCACTCCCGAGAATGATTCAGACTCGGAGTGGGCAAAGATATGATCTCCTTTACAGTCTCGTTTCTTAGGGGTTGGGAAGGAAACTGATACAACGTTAATACCCAAATTGGTTTAGTGGGGATCTTGGGTTGTGGCGTCCTGGACGACGGACATTTAAGCATTCGTCGTGCTACCTTATCACGCAGATCACGCTGATATCAATATTTGCTTCGTTAATGCCAGTGAGTGTTGAACGTCGTTTACCTACTACTATACGAAGCGAAAAGACGGGGGGGGAACCAGGTTCAGCGTTAGCCTGCTAAAGTCGTCCGTCCCTTTGCTATCCCTCACTTTCATACCTCCCTGTCTAGTTTCACTTTGAAACTATATAAATTGCTATCAGGGTGTTGTAAAGTGCTATAGCGTAAGACGCGAACCACGATTGATTCCCATATCAACTTTAAGCCACCGTCTATGTGCAATGCGATTAGTATATTAGCAACATATACATAACGAGTAGTTGCCATTCAGCAAAGCTCAACTGTAACCCCTCCATCATGACCTATGCCACTTTTGCCACAGCTACTGGTCTTGCTAACCATACCCTAAACATTACCTTAGTGGCCCAGCCATCACGAAATTCCCATAGGAAGCATTTCCAAGGTGCTGAATGAAACATACCAGCCCCTGAAAAGTACTCAAGCCTCACCAGGCTTGTTGCAAAGAACCTGCCACGAGCGCCAAGTGTCCCTCCCCTCCTCTACCGGCGCGTCTTCGCAGGCATGTATAGCTAACGCGCGGCGGCTGTCGGAGCACATCTCATCCGTAAAGACGCCCACTAATCACGGGGAAAAAAAAAAATACAGAAGTCAGCCAGTAAGCTCCTAATTTTTTTTTGGGGGGGGGTTTCTTCCGCCACTCATTCCCCCGAAGCAGACTGGCGACAAGGAAGGGAGGGGTATTCTCGTTCGGTGATAACTTACCGCTGCAGCCCTCGGCCGCGGGGTAGTACAGGTGCTCGAGCATCACGGACTTAACGCCCGGGCTCGGCACATACGCCGTCAGGTTTTGGCACAAGCCCACGTCCGACTCCTCGACCTTGAAGTAGCCCTGGTTCAGCTCGCCGCACCCGCCCGCGCTCCACACCCGGAACTGCGCCATCCGGGCGCCGTCGCGCTGGCGGATGGCCGCGGCGTCGGTGGTGCGGGCGACGAGGGCGGCGAAGGCGGCGAAGAAGAGGGCGCTGAGCTGCATTTTGACGAGACGTCGGTTTAATATCTGGAGATGCCGGCTCCGACTCGGAGTGTCTCTCTGCGCTAGGGATCTGGAAGTCGAGCGTCCGCTGCTAGGAGCTGATTTAGTTATTAGGTCGTGCAGATTAGTGATTAGTCGTGGACTCAGGGACGTCTAAGAATCAGAAATACGCGTCGACTGCCTCTTCTCTTATATGGAGACATCCCCGTCGTCATGACGGACTTCGTACATCACAAGCCTAGTCATGTGGACAACACCAACCTCAGCATCTTTATTTCGAGAATACGATATGCAGTGTCCGCAGGATTGCGGAGCCCCTCCGAGAGCCGCGCAGCTGTTGATGCTGCAGCATGGTCACGGCAGCCAATCGCGCCGCATACGTGCATCCCAGTTGGGGGAAACGTACGGGGCGAGAAGTTAGTCTCATTGGACAATAACGCCTCACGAGACGACTGAACGACTAGGTTTTACGAGGTGATCGACCCCCAACTTGCCATGCATAGACACGTACATATATACCTAACGTACAGGTCAGCGGCTTGTGGGGCCCATTTATATGCGTACAACATGTGTCGGGCTTGACCGCGAGCTTTGGGGCTTTCGTTGGACTCGGAATGCCGTGGGTGTACCGATGTAATCCCTGTGTTATTCGTATAGACGGTGGGAAGGCTCCAGCGTAGAACTTCTATACGGCTTTACTCCCGCGGTTCATAGTCTTTAAACCCATTTGATATCAGAAGAGAGTGGTTAGCCTATGATGGCTCGAATCAATGTTATATACAACGCCTAGGCTTCGTGATCTTACATTATGGGCTGCTATATACATGCTTGCCTGCTTCCGTATTTACGTGGCGATGGCAAGTTGCTCTTCCTCTTTAAGAGATACGGCCCTGTGTCACCTCTACTAGGTTTAGATGGCTTATATTACCCTGAACAACATTTGAGTTGGTCTCGTTCATCTAAGATAAACCTATGATTATGGTAATGACCTCTACGCACTCTGTTGTATGGGGGTTTCTACGGCAGAAAGGTATACGGCACCCACCTATAGCCCATTTTCTTTTCGCCTCATGATACGGTGGCGGACGTGTTAGGGTCCACAGCATCCAACATACGCCGTCGGTAACATGACTATACGCACAATAAACAGACTCGAAATTCATAACCCCCCCCCTTTCCCCGAGAGCTGAGATGTCGAAGCGAACAAGCCGTAACAGAGGTAAGCCGTCGTCAAATTTCCACCGAGTAGGTGAAACCGAGGCGACTTAGCTCGGCTGACAGATGATTATGGGCTAATGCAGCACCTATAAGGGGTAACATAATCGGCTAGAAGCGGCCGTTTTGCGTTATATTCATGATGCTCTCATACTCCAGTGCGCCCAATTCACGCCGGTACCGGTCCTTCGGGGTTCAAAATGGGCAGGGTTGGCGGTTTCGAGAGACTGGAAAGGGGCAAAAAGGGGTTAGGCCCATTCGAGACCATATCGTGAGAGCTAAGCACCATGGTGCTGCTTAGATCCCGCGATCATATAGTTACAGAACAGGGCCCCATCTAGAAAAGAGAACCCAACTGACAACTCTCGTTTGCATTCCCTTTCCCCTCTTTTCCGTGGTCCCTCCTTGTATAAGTATCTTACCCATTGAATTTGGGGTTAATTAGCATATGAGACTCGACAGACACCCTCTAACAACTTATGACGAGGGCTAGCCTTCTACATAGCTTTAAGGGTCAACCGATACGGAATACGCGGCTGAGTACTTATCGCAGACGTTGGCGCTAGCGGATACCCAGATAGGCGGGCTGACTGGCCATACACGCAGCTAGTGCAAGCGAGATCTCGAGAGGTGTGGTACTGCGAAGCAACATCTCACCGTCCGTTCAAGTCCGCGCTGATCTCTCTCGAAGACGGCAAGAAGGTAGCCAGAGGACCAGGACTCACGTGTACACCCTGACATCAATGATATCACCCCTAGAAGGGAGCAAATTACGATCACGAACAATCCAATTAGCACGTAATAAAAACTAAAGTTGGCTCCCGGAGAAAGAGACAATATCATTACCCAATGCTCCTCCATCCGTCTATCTGTAAACGCCGGTGCGAGCAGCTGCTGTGAGAAGTAAAAACCCTCTATGCTGTCTATCGTCTGATCTATTGGTGATCTATAGCCAGCTCGGCTATCCCAGTGTGGCCCATTACATCAAAATCCCGGAACCGACCCGGGCGCATGTTCTACTTGAGCGCTGTGTATAAAAGCTCGACCGTTGTGCACACACGAGCTGACTCCACTCGAAACCAATCGACCGGCTGCAGCGCCGCCGGCTTGCAGTCGTGAAGTAAACCATGAACATCGTACCCACTACAATCGATCACCCACCCCGAGAACCCCGTCTAGAAGGTTAGCGAGGCAGGTAGGTAGACAAAAATCCTCTACTCGTCCTCATCCGTATCCGGCGGGTGCGGGGTGCCCTTGGGGCTGTTGAGCCACTCGATGTGGCGCAGCCTGCGGCGGACCTCCTGCTCCTTGAGTTCCTTTTTGGTCTTCTTGCGCTTCTTCTTGGCCTTGAACTTGAGAGGCGTGTTGTCCTCGGCGCCGCTGTTGACGGCGCTCGTCGCCGCGCTGCTGACGGCCGTGCTGGCCACAGCGCTGGCCACGCCGCTGCCGGGCTGGCTGTCCTCGAACCGGCCGAGCGAGACCGCCACGTTGCCCTTCATCGTCATCCGCCCGTCGTTGATGTGCCACTGCTCGCTCGAGAGCGCGCCGACGAACTCCTCGTTGTGAGAAATCATGACGACGCCGCCCTTGAAATCGCGGATAGCTACCGCGAGGCCGCCAAGCGAGTCGCGGTCCAAGAAGTTAGTCGGCTCGTCCAGGACGAGCAGATGTGGGTTGTTCCACATGGCACCCGCAATGACGACCTTGACCTTCTGTCCTCCTGATAAGCTACCAATCTCGTTGTGGTTCGCAATCTCGGGGTCGAGCCCGAGGTCTTCGAAATGTTTCGAGATCACCGACGGCTGAAGCTCTCTGTAACCGAGACCTTCACGAGACGCCTCGTGATCATCGAACTCCTGCACCAACTTGTCGAAACCCCATTCGAGGAGAGTCTCACGCGACACTTGGGAGTTGAACTTTGGAAGCCACGCTCGCCATTTTCTAAAAGTAGTTAGTATCCATGCGCCGAGGAAAGGTAGGAATTTTCAGCCTTGAACTTACACTTCGTACTGGAACGTCTTCTTCCACTTTTGTCTACCAACAAGGGCCTCAATCTGTCGCGGACCTTTTCCGTCACCGAGGTCAATAGGTTTATCCATCTGCTCGCGATCCTTATCTGAGAGGATACGAGTCTGTTTCATGTGCACCTCCCGGTCGTCGCCGTTGGCATAACGCCACTGCAGGTACTGGTTGGGAGTCTTCTCGAGATGCATCTCCACGTGCTCGAGAGCGTGCTGCTTGATGTAACCGATTCGGAGGTTGGGGTGCTTCTCAACTTTCCCGGAGGTAGGAATGACTTCACCCGTCAACAGTTTGATCAACGTCGACTTGCCGGCACCGTTGGGTCCGATGACCGCGACACGGGAGGACAGAGACAGCTGACAAGACACATCGCTGAGTGAAGGCTTCGGCGCCTTGGGATATTGGAAAGAAACCCCGGTCATGCGGATGATCGCCCGCGTTTGGGACTTGACACCAGTCAGGATGCCGGGGGGCGGGAATTTGAACTGCACGTTGGAGGCGGAGAGGGTATAGTAGGCCTTTGCCTCCGGGCGGACTTTGACAAAGGCAGCCAGATTGCCCTTGAAGTGACCGAGCTTCTTTCCAGGTTCGTAATGGTAGATATCAGTCGTGACGTTATCTAGAAATCCGGAGTCGTGAGAAACGATCAAACTGGTAATTTCGGTGTGCGTTTTCAGATAGTTCTCCAACCAGGCAATATTTGCAAGGTCCAAGTGATTAGTAGGTTCGTCAAGAAGCAGAACATCAGCCTTTTGCAGCATAGCTCGGGCCAGAGCAAGCTTCATCTTCCAACCTCCCGACAGAGATCCGACCTTCTGAGACTGGCGTCCTTCTGGTCCGGATGTGAAGCCGAATTCTTCCAATACTTGAGAAATCCTCTCCCTGCCTTCCGATGCGATCGTCGGATCCTTGACCATGAATTCCAGAATGCTAATATCCGCATCCTCTCCCTGGTTGTGCTCGACATAGCAAGTGCGGAGGACATCTTGCGGCGGAAAGCCTTCCAACTTGCCTCCTGCGATACTCTTCATGAGTGTCGACTTTCCGGCTCCGTTACGACCGCATAGACCGTAACGGTGACCCTTCAACAACCTGAGGTTGGTATGGGACAAGAGGAGCATGCCACCATAAGCGAGGGAGAAATCCGCGTTGACGATTTCAACTTCGCCATCGTCCTCTTTTTCGGGAACACCATACTTGCGCTGATCCTCCGCGAGATAGTATTCTTGGACGGCAGAAGCAACCGCATCGCTCGCACCAGGCTGATGCATGAGATCCTTGAGGTACGGAGCGACCCTAGCCGCAATTCTGTCGATGTGTCTGTGGTTGACGTCCTCGGCCACCATCCCACAGAAATAAGGTCGCCCAACTTTGTACACGTCTAGATCGCCCGCCAATCCGCCGTTCTTCTTTATCTCCGAGTCGATTATCTTTGCGACATCGTCCGCGGACGTCCTTTCTACCACCTTGTGCTCATTGTCACCTTCCATGGCCTTCTCCATAACATTCAAAGCCCTCGTTGCGATCTCGCGGACCTCTGGCAGAGATGCTCGGTTGACGACGCTCTTAACGCCGGGCTGCAGTTTTGGCAAGAAGGTTCGGGCCTCGATGGGATCATGTACAAGCTTTGTCAAGTTCTCGGTGATGACAACGGTTTGCCGCAACACCTCTTGAGCAGTCGTAGGGTTGTTGAGACTACGCTCGAGGAAAGGTGTAAGGAGAGCGAGGACGGGGGAGGTGACGATGGCAACGAAGGTTGTTTGCGAAAGAGCATGGATGGCCTTCTGGAGGCTCTGAGTCGAGGGATGGTGCATCGATTCGATCAGCAGAGGGATTCTGGGGGCGACGTCGTCATTGGACAGGAGGGTGGTAAGAGATTGCATCGTGTCGACGGCCTGCTTCTCTACCTCGGACTTCAAGTCGTGCATGAGGTCCTCGGCTATGGGGATCAGACTAGCCAGCCTCGAACCCATGGCTTCTCTGAGAACGTCCTTCTCTTGCGCCTGCTCCTTTGTGCAACCAATCTCCATCTTCGCTTTATCAGCCATCCTCTGCATTAACTTGAGCGCACCGACAGTGCCCTGCCATTTGCCGGTCTTCTTGGACAGGTAAGCGGTGAGGGCGGGCAACAAGCCGACAACCATGGCCTCAGCGCTCAGGTTTCCAAAGAGCGCATCGAGACCGTATTGCGCAGCATCGCGTACGACAGCGCCCTTGTCGGCTAGAGCGTCTAGGGCGCATGCGACCATGCCGCCATCCTGGACGAGGAGAACAACTTCGCTAAGGGGTTGTCTCGGCGGGAATTTTTCTAATATGGCTCCAAGGAGATTCTGAGCGCTTTCCCTGCGTAGGCCGCTCTTCTTGTCCGAGGCAGCCTTCTTGACTTCTGCGAGAACGCCATACTGGTGGAGGCCTCGGAAGCCCACGGAATTCAAAAGTAGTTCGCAAAGTGCATAAGATGCATCGACGGAAGCGGCTGATGTTGAAGCGGTGAAAATGGCGTTGAGGATGGCGGAAACGTCCTCCTGTGGCGGGGGAGGGGCATCGCCGGATTTAGCCACCATCATCGGCGGCGACACAGGGTGAGGCATCGTGAAACTGTTTAATCAGTCGTCGGTCGGTAAACAACAAAAGAAGAAAGAGACGACCGGAGGAAGATGCGAACACACAAAAAAAGAAAAAGAAGAAGAATAGCAATGCGCCCCAAAATGCCCTCGAAGGATGGGCGGTAAAGGGCGTTCACAAGCCGCAATTTGGGTGGAATCTAAAGAATAAAAAGTCAAAGGCAGACAGAGTACCATCAATAAATGGATATCTCGGCCAGAGTGCCCCTCGAATTTTTCAAAAAAGTTTCTTATCGGAGAGAAGGGTCCTTATCTAGTACCGATTAGGTAAGGTCCCATATTTACCGATTCTGGTCCTGGCCAATTAAAGTTCTTTAAGTCGCAATGCTTCAGCTGTTTCAGCATATCGCTACGTACCCCCCCTTGGCTGCACCTTTTCCGCTTATTCATGTGTGAATGCTTTTCTTGGACAACAGCCCAACTTAAAACTACAATAGCGATCTTTTGCGTGCTTTAACTTATGATTCATGATGGTTCAAGGAAAACTGGAACTGGTTAAGGAAGCTTCAAATTCTGTTGATGACCCATCCTAATAATCAGAAGATATAACCTTGCCTCACCGACAACGGCTTGGGGGTAAAAGGGGCCGAGCAGGTGGCAATATGGAGTGGGAGGTACTGACAACAACATCTCCTTTGATTTGAAAATATCCAGTTAAAGGCCTACATGCCGCAGCAGCAACTGCCTCAAGCGGGCCCTTCTCTAAAAGGGAACTGAAGGCCATGAACAATCCCTTTTATTGCTCAATTCGGTATCGACTGGGCGATTTGAGCCACTGTTCAAAATGTTGTTAATGTTCCAGTTGGTTGGCCGTACCGATAAGTTTTAAAGTATTGCTATCCGTGTAGTGTTCAAATTGTTATCTATTCGGTGTACCCCACTTGCGTAGCCATTTTAATGCTGTAACTATAAGTACCTAGGTTCTTATGAAGCCTTTATAAAAAAATCTGATAAGAAAAGAAAAGCAGGAAAAAATTGTTGAATTTAAATAAAGCTTTTAGCTTACGTTAAATGTTTTCATATATATTAAGAAACTTAAAGTTGTATTAAAATAATTCATAGCATGTACGTATTTAGATGCACAGTGTTAGGCATCTGTAAAAGTGATTGTGCGGGCGGAATCAGTGGGGACTGCATAGATAACAATTCAGACGCCGGAAGGATAGCATCCTAATGCTCAATACAGATGGCAGGTACTTCAGAAGGAAGGTGCCACACAGTATGGGAAGGGTATTTCCACCGAAGCTCAGGGCTAGACTTGTACCTAACATCATCATCATCCTTAAACCCCCCAAAAGAATCTCTCGTTTTCTAATACCACCTGGGAATGGTCTGGGAGGAGCGCCCTTCAGAACTTAACCACGTGGTAGGATGCCCATTTTTGGAAGCTGTTGCAATCTATATTTGAACTTGTGCCTCTGGGTTCCAAATCCTGCACATTATGTCATACTCTACCATCTAACAATTCGTTGGGTAAAGCATAAACGGTAGATCGCTTTTACGGAGAGTTACCATTAGCTGCGAATTATTACGAAGTGCGCAACCACACCTTATTATTACCTCCTTGAGAGGTTATCTCCTCGTTATCTCCAGCCAAGCCAAGCTGATGTAAATCGAGACCCGAGTAAGGTTACACTGAGGAACTCGGTCGATGCCCTGAACATTGTGACCATGTGATTCGACACCACCTTTGGAGCAATCCATAGGACCTTTGATGGCGCTACCACTTGCTTACGAAAGAGGCTTGTCGGTATGGCTCTGGCTCGTCCGCCCAACAAGAACTGCCCCATTAGGAAAATGAGAAGGATGAGAACCGTGGCGCAGTAGCTCCAAGGATGCCGATGCTGGCTATTGGGCCAAGAAATGAGTCGAGAGCTGCTTTACGGAAGCCTCTTCTTGAGTTGGAGGCTGCGGAGGGTGGCTGCGAAGGGTGGCTGCAGAACGGGCAACTCAGTAGTTAGACAATAAACGATACCTTGCTAAGCCGCGCTCCATTGGTTGAATCCGCCATGTTCACCGGTGCACGAGCTCCGGCCGCGACGACAGACAGCGATGTCATTTCTGGAACGCTGAGGTCAGCCCTTAGTCTGCACATCGGCTGCCTCTCTGGGCACAGCTTAGGTGCCTGGAATCCGTCTTAAATATCACTGAACGGCCCATGTGGCTCAGAGCCGGATCACTCCGTTGCCTCGAAACGCTAAGACAGGATTGGTCCATTCACATCTTTCCAAGATGGTCTCACCCCAAGCCCCAAAGCCCGGGTTCCAGTTTATCACTTCTATCAACACCATCGCCCGAAACGATGAGACGCGACGTAGAGTCCGCTCTCACGCCAGGCGCCAGAAGCTGCCGAACCAGACAGGCACGCCCTTTCCAAAGAAGGAGGAGGGTACACAGAAAGAGCGTATATCGAAGTTTCGACTAAGCACAAGCGTCAGTCCACGTACCCGGAGGAAGCGACCTTCGTCCACTGAAGATGCAAACACCGAGGTTGATATATTTGAAGCAACCCCCAAGTGGGAGACTACCGTGATCGGGAACAAACTCGCCATAACCGTTGCCAGGGAGCTCCCCAACTTCCCCTTGCTGCGCATCGAGACGACACCTTTGACAGAGAACCTGCTAAAGTATTGCATGACCGTGTGCCTTTCGCCGCAGGAGAAGTTCGTCGAGAAGTGGTTTGATCGAGCCGGGGCGCCGACTTATATGAACATCCGTAGGGCGACCCCCTACAGCTTTGCGTTCGAAGAGGTGGAGGCGTTCGAGGGCTAACCTCCATATACACGTAGACCATTCGAGCTTTCTTGCAACCACGTTTGCAGCCAACCCGGACGGGGACTGGCTGAGTTCGGTGAGCACCTTTCGTGAAGCAAACCCTCATCATACTGATCTGAAACCCAGATCAATGTCGATAATGCAGCAACACATGCCTTCATGGCCAACGTGGCGGCGATGCATAATTCTCTCGCGAACTGGGCCGATACTACAACGATGGACTTCCACCGCCTCCAAGCCGTGAAATCCATAAACGAGAGGCTGAACCTAGAGGGTAAAAACATTGATACCCCTGTCTCCGACGGTGTTATCGTTGCCGTTGCTCTGCTAGTCAACATTGAGGTGAGCCACTTATGCCTGCTAAGCTTTGTAGCGCAAGATGAACACTTACATCTCCTAGGCCTATATCGGTTCTTTGGCAGCCGCTGCGGCGCACATGAATGGGTTGAAAAGAATGGTCGAGTTGAGAGGCGGGCTTCTAGAGGGCTTTGATTATAGTAGTCTACTACAACGGACGTTGGCCTGGTAAGTCTTCCAGCGAGTTGCATTGTACCATGATTCTCCCAAGCTAACACCCAACTAGGGCTGATTTCTCCTACGCGACTGCAGCAAACAAGCCGTTGGTATTTCCGTTGATCCCGAAGCTTGCCATGTCGCTAGGGCTTAAAGACAGATTCATGAGCCGGTCTATGGTTGCTAATATAGAAGCTATTGGCTTAAATGACCTCAGTATCCAGAACCGGGAAGCCATTGAGCTTTTCGAATTACTCTACTCGATCGCCGACAGCATTAATATTTTCGACTGGGCCGACTTCAAGAACTTCAAGGCCGAACGAGCCCAGATCAGCGATTCGATATATTTCCTGGAGTGGCGGTTGTGCCAGCTTGAGGACTTAATCCGCAGCCGACAACACTTCTCGACTAGAGCAGAATCGCTTCCGGCCCTGATGCCATCTGAAAACAACGAGACCTGGATGGAGACCTCGCCGCCTACGGACCTATCCAACGCTCTTATCTACGCATCCCACTTGTTCTTGCATTTAGCCATACGAGGACAGCCGCCCGCGGCCTACAGACATCGGGCTCTCACGGAAGGACTTATGTCATCTCTCTGTGACACCCTCATGGTGCTGGATCTGCTGTCCGACCCCGAGCCCCATGGATCCCCGGAGTCGCACCACACTACCAGCAGCGGGGGGCAGGTCTCTACGGAAAGCTGGTCAACTACAACGTCAGTAACCTCGGACGCCAGCACTTGTGGCGCTATAAAGTCTGGCTTGCACGAAGACATCTTGCTGTGGATACTCTTCATAGGGTCTTGCATTCGGATACCATCGTCACCGGCCGATGCGCCATTCATGTACCGTGGTATCTTGCTCGGTGACCATCACGAGTTCTTCATAAACACGCTGACCAGGTACTGCCGTATGAGGAACATTCTCGAGAAGGAGACATTGCTGGCCATGCTCAAAGGTATAGTATGGCTGGACATGTGGAGCGAAAACCAGCTCGAGCTCGTCTGGCAGGAGATTGGCGGCCATATAAGGATCTAACGCGCTTCTGCTAACCACAACCCACTGTATTTTCTGAAGATCAAGCCCAGATGTCATCAGGAGGGAAACCTTCAGACGGCTTTGGGGCATCATACGGCAGGGGCAAACACCGCGGTAGCGTCTTTCAGCGCGCTTGACCCCCCGCCGTTGATACGTGCGCGTCTTTGTGTGACCGCATACAAGGACTCCGGCAACAAAGGCGAACTTCAGTCATATCGCAATTCAAGAACCCACGATGCCCAGATAGTTGCCAAACATATCCCTCGCACAGCCCAGAATGCCGAAACTGCAAAAGCGCAATCGGCCAACGAAGCCGGCGCACCACCAAGAAGCCGACCGCGCCCGTCGGTCAGGCGCACCCTCGCCCGAGCCGCGCCAGCCTCCAGACGTCCCGTCCGCGAAGCTGGGTGAGGGAGACGGGCGGGACCCGGACCACAAAGCGGTAGCGGGGTCAGGATCTCAGTCCCGACCAGAGGCAGGAGCGACGTCGGAATGCGGGGACGAAGATGGACGCGAGGGGCCGTGTCCGCGAGGGAACACTGGCAAGCCGGTGACTCTGACGCTCTACTGCCCACAATGCACCAGGAACAAGCATGAGTGTGGAATGGCGAAGCAGCACGCGAAGGAATTAGGTGGATGATGGGGGTCTCGAATAAATACAAGAGACATAGCGATAGCGGGGCTTTGACCAGAGAGGGGAAATTATGACAAAGCGCTACACGAGGACTGGCGCGATGCTCTTGTCAGCACAACCGAGATATAGCGTAATATAAGAACGATTACGACTTCATTCTGAATTAGTCTTCTGTATGCCATGATGTGAGATACGCTGTGACAAATACCGTGGTCCTGTACCTTTCGGCCAGCAGCGCGCGTTCGAGACGCATCGTGACAACCACTCCTAGGGGGCATGCTGCGTGGTAACTTTAGGGGCTGCAATGTCCCACCCACCTGTCCTAACAATATGCATCATGCACACAAACCCCCTGCCCCTAGCCTCTACCTCTACACCACCTTTCCCATGCGACGACTACTTCATTCATACAACTCTATACGCACTATATCCACCGTCAGCAAACACGCACGCATCGGCGGAAACACCAATCCATGCATATAGACATAATTTAAAAAAATTTTTAAGGAAATAAAAAAAGACTTACTCGCACACGATATCCGCGCCCTTCCAGACGCAGCCGCCGACCCACATCCCGAAGTTGAGCCTCTCGGCATACCGCTCGTCGGCCGTCCTCATCGTGACGAGCACGCGGCAGCTGTACCGCGGGGGGTGGTCGTCGGCCTGCCCAGCATCCCGGTCGCCCAGGGCCCTCACGACCTCCGGGGGTCCCGTGACCGCGCCGCGAGCCTTGCATTCGATGCTGTTCGATGGGAGAAGAGGGGAAGTCAGTTAGTCTGCGAACAAGCCGAAGACAGAGCGCGCGCGTTGCGCCTACCACTCTACGTGTGGGTGGTTGATTAGGCGACAAGCGGGATGGGACGGGACTTACTAGGCCGGCGGCTCGTCCGCCGTCTCCAGGCGCTGCGTCGTCTCGAGCTGGAGCCCGGACGTGTTCCCGTGGACGAGGTCCTGTGTCTCCTGGCCGCCGCTCTACAAAAATGGGGCATAGGAATTAGCAGAAGCACCCGTCTCCGCGAAATCATCGAAGCGGATGGATGAACGCGCCCCTGGCTGGGAGCGATATCCTAGGGTCAGAAAGAGACAGGGGCGGACTCACCACGACGGTGCCGTACCCGAAGCGCCCGCTCCACGTGCCCCCCGAGAACGTCGTCCACCGCTTCTTCCTGAGGCCGTCGCCGCCGCCCCCGGCCACGGTGGCGGTCTGCGCGCTCAGCGTCACCCGGATGCGGAAGTCGGACTCGAGGCGCGGCGCCGGGATCGACACGTGCGGGTAGGGGAACTTGCTCGTGGCCTCCCTGGCGTGCTGCGATGTTGGTTCCCTGTTTGGTGGGAAGAAACGCCATGGTGTCAGCTACGGGACGAATTTCCTGCGCCGCCGCGATCGACGCTGTCGCGATGCTTGGCATTTTCGGGTAGGTTAGGAAGGTAGGTAGTTATATAGTTACGTTTGCATCTTCCGCTTCTTCCTCTCTCTCCCACCCTCCATTTCTTCTTCCTCCTGGATGGCCTCCGATTGCTGCTGTTGGGGATGTGAAGAGGACTCAGTAGTCTCGCCCGCCGCCGTTGTTGTCGACCCTCGACCCATCGTAGCGCTGGCGCTGCTGCTGCTGCTGCTGCTAGAGCCGGCACCACCAATATCCCATTGCTGCTCGACGGCGGCCCAGCCGCTATGCCGCCGCTCGGCGATGCCGTTGATCCCGAAGTCGGCGAGGCAGTGCAGCGACAGTCCGCTATCCCACTGCAGACTCTCGGGATCAGGCACCGGGATCAGGGGCGGCAGCGTCCCCGCGACGTTATAGGGTGTCTGCGGATAGAAGTGGCCGACCACCGCCAGAGATTCCCCCGGGTCCTCCGCGGCGGTGGCCGTGGTCCTTGCGGGCTCGGAAGCCGTTTCCGGTGTTTGTCTCCCGTCAGGTTTCGTCATCGTACGTTACAAAAAATAAAATAACTACACCAAAGCCACCACTAACAGGCAGGGGGCATATGCGATATGGGGTGGTGAGGAAGTCCTCCTTAAAAACCCACATCGAAATGCCCGAAGAACTCCATTTTGACATCTTCCTTTCGGAGGGAGGACTTCGATGATTACAGCAGTCTGTGGACGGGATCACGGGGTTTAACCTCGTAGCTTATTGCATTCTCCCGGTTGCTTTTGGAAATGTGAGGGCAGTCGGACCAATATCAGCCCGCCGGAGGAGCCACTCGGTGCGCTGATTATACGAGCGGGCGACAACATAAACGCCGAGCCTTTGCGCGCTCCAGGAGTAAGTAGTGCAGTGCATTTATTATTCCTTCATCCATCCTAGGGAAATCAACGCAAATTAACTTTTTTCTTTTATAATAAGTGGATATTTTGTATGTTTCCGCTGGACCATCCTGGTCCGATGCCCCTAACCAATCAACGAAACCCCGTAGTTAGGTGCGTCTTGCAGTTTCGATGGGGGCTTTCTGTCGAGCTTATCATAAGCTGCTTATGATGAATGGCGCTCGGTCTCATGCGCGAAGCCCCGTAAAAGACGGAGTCGGCGCAAATCTCTCCCGCGGGATCCCTCACGCCCGTGGCTTTCGGATTTTGGCTGGACGTCTCTGTACGCCGATAGTGATACTCGTGCACATTTCATACACGCCAGTCGTATCGAACACTGCCTATATCACACAAACCGTCAAGCAGAGGATGAGTGCCTAGAAATCTAGGACTTTCCTCTCGCGCTGGACGATCTATGAATCTTGAAAGGTCTGCGGAACGTATTTGCCCCGTGCGGCTGGCCAAGACGGGGAACTTTTACCTCAGGGTTGTATCTTCTAGAAGCACCAGCCAGGGCAGCAGAGTCACCGCTGTAACAGTAGGTATGAACGAGACATACATATGCAATGCAGCGATGATGTTGCTTAACCGGCGCCTTGGAAATGTTTTATGAATCTTATGAGTTGATTTCCTTTCGTGTTGTTTGATTGCTTGTACGTACTGTAATCTCCAGACTCCAACACGCCGCGGTGTCACCAATCAGGGGGGTTGAGCACCACGACGTCTCACTTCCGACATCTGGGACCTGCGATAAGATTCCCCGGATTGACAGATAATCAAGTTCCCACAGACGATGAAGTAATCACATTCCCGTCGCATCTGGCATTTTGCACGTCAACCATTCTCGGACGACTCATTAGGAGTCGCGCTGAGTCGCCAACCATGAGCTTAATTTTTGATTCTGGTCTTCTATGGAATTTCATCCCAGCACCGCCTGGGGGTGGGTCTGGGATACTGCAACAATCCTGTCCGGCGTCACTTGGCTCTCGATAGGCTTCGCGTCCCAAGAACCAGGGCCCGGACCCGATCGATTTAGGGGGATTTAGGGGTTCCCCCAGACCCCTAATTTTTGGGCCACCATCGTCACCGTCTCGGACCTTATTGGTCGCGCCGCCGCCAGCTTGCATGTATGCCACAAATTTACGTCATGAGCGTTGATCGCCCGAAGCTTTTCGACACATAACCATCAGAGAAGCAGGTTTGTGAGGGAGATGATCGATATTCATTTTGTGTCGATTCACGTAATCGCTGTGATGCTCAGAAATACTCAAATAGGGAGCGGCTCCCTCTCGCAAGCATGGAACTAACTTTGTTCCCCGTTATCCATATTATATCGGTCAGACTGTGCAACCCATCTTGGCACCCGGATTTTAGTCCCTGAGGAACAGCTCCTACTAATAATTTCATCGATTACCTGAGACAAAAACATCACCACACCAAGATGCCTTTGTTCTCTAGCCGAAAGCCCGAAGAGCACGTCGTCGAGGAGCCCGCGCCGCCCCCCGAGAAGAAGCACCATGGCCTCTTCGGCTCCCGCCACCGCACGCCCTCGCCGCCCACGACCACTTCGAACCGGACCACATCTGTCAGCTCCCGTACCTCAGGGGGTAGGTGTCCCCGGTCACACCCCTTCACCGCAACATACAATACTGACGCAGCACCATCAAAAACACAGGCGCATCCGAGACGTCCCGGCACCGCAGCGTGCTATCCCGCTTCGGAGGCGGCCACAACGGAGCGGACATAGACCCGTCGATCCAGGCGGCGCGCGAGCGCGTTATGAATGCTGAGCGGGCGGAGGCGGAGGCGGACCAGGCGCTCGCAGCGGCACGCCTGCGCGTGCGAGAAGCCCGCGACGAGGTCCGGCGCCTCGAGCTCGAGGCGGAGGAGGAGGCACGCCGTGCCAAGATCAAGCAGTACCACGCGCGCGAGGTCTCGAAGCGCGGCAAGCAGCTCGGCCGTAAGTTTCCGTCCCGTCGCCCGGAATTGTGGTGATGTGATGTGATGCAGCTTTTGCTAACTATGTGTGCGCAGGACATGACGTCTAGAATATGTTAAGGTCTGATAATGAGTTTGACGGGAGCGGGCAGGAAGTGATGAAGCATATGATGATGCATCTTTTGTCGCATTGAAACAGAGCGCGGCTCAGTTATTTTTTGTACGAGATATCCCCAATTCGAAAACGGTATTTGTAACATTATAATCGAATATTCATGATTGGCTGTCTGTTCGTCGTTATTACCTATGTTCCATGCATCATACAGTGCCTATGTGCCATCGTACCCGAGCAAATATGCCTTGAAGGCAGCTTGCTGTCGAGTGAGAATGGGGGGCTTAGCGCATCATATTTTGATGGTTCGTGAAACCCGTTCACAGTCTGAGCTCTTATATAAATAAGAGAAGAACCCGTGGGCAAAATCGCAGCATAAAAGATGCTACAGGCACTTGGCTCCGGCACTGAAACCCCGGTTCGTCGGTATGAGGCTGATCTCCAATAGACCTGCACGGCGGTCCACGTTGCGAAAAGCCCAGTAAATTCAATCGACGATTTAAACATATCCGATTACCTGCCAGCCAATGCCGAAAATGAAATGCACACTTTTAATTGACCCACGCCTAGCCCACCTGTTGTTTCCGTTTCGCTTAGATACAACGTTTGCAACTTGCAATCATATTAATAACAACGCTAACAATTATATTTTTTTTATTAAAAAAACTTCCTTGTCGCGAGATGTCGCTTCTTCCGAATATCAGGTCAGTTTTATCCGTATAGTAATGGACTGTTGATTTCTGTTGCTATATTGTAGCTATAAGTGAGTGGATTTAAAGTGTGCATTTTATTTTCGGCATTGGCTGCCTGCTCATGACCATTCCCGGCAGTTCGGGCGCTATATTTCCAGTAATTCCCCTCCTCGGCTACGTGGCGAGCTTGTTGGCCGGTTTGGGCTGTAGAGTCATTTCGCCCCCGCTGATAGGTCGTACATATGTTCACAGATCGGACGAGTTCGTCTCAATGCGAAGCACCCACTCATCGATGACCTCCATTCGCGTGATGTCAGGCTTGGCATATATACAGCAGTCAGTCGGCTGCAGCTTGCACGCCGGAGCCGATAGTCTGCAGGACAACTGGGGGTGGGGAGCGACAGCAATCCAAATAGGCATGTGCAGAGATGGATTGTCGGAGAATTATCATCAAGTAGTTGCTCTTGCATAGGAGGATTCATCTAGTGTTTTATGACCTTCGTCAGCAGTTCCTGAAAAGCCTTGTATCATAAGCTGATAACGAATGGACGATTGTACCCATACTAGGAGTCAAGTAGTACCCTGTAAGTCTGTTTACGCGTCATTGTGCAGCCAAAGCAATTCCTGGCCGCTTAAGTTGCACAGGCTTTGCCTTTTGCCTGGTAGCATTAGGTTTCTGCTCTACTAAGGCTCGATGAATGTGTATAAAAAAGTTCATAAGTGTTTACGTAGGTAGACGTGGGAGACAAATGAAATAAACAACCGGACAAACTTTGAATCGTGTTTTATAAAAAGCAAGAGATAATTTAATGCAACCGGAATCACCCACTTATTAAGAACACTCCCTACCTACATAGACTTTGAGACTTTGGTAACTTATACGAAGTCATTAAGCACTATTTTTACTTTTTAGCACTGGATCCAAGAAGCTGATAATGCTTACCTAACGGCTAACCCTGTTAAGTAAAGCGTCGGGTGTTACGAGAGGTCCCTACGTGTAATCCCTATCGAGATCCCTGTCTACTTCGTATCTCTACCCAAGCTTGACATTTTCGCAATGGATTCTGGCTTCGGCTGTTTTGATGTTTGCTTCCTTAAGGTTCCAACCTACCTGATCTCACCTCCCATGCAGATATCAGAGGTGTCAGAACTGCATGTAGGGGAAGGAGTCTGTTAATCTAGCATCCTATGTCACCTATCACCACCAAACCAGTAGTCTTTCACTTATAACAGCCACATCAAGGGCTTACGCCTGCCTGCCTAATGCTGTAGTTGCACCCTTTGTCGATCTTTCTGCGCTCAGCTTTGACGCCTCTTGCTTTACCCTACCTCTCTACTTCTACCATCAGCATTATTTTGTCGCGATTCCAGTCTGGCCATACTATTAACGCATACTGTATCGATACTAATCAACCTCCGACGAGGACAATTGCCAAGATGATGTCCTTTAGGAGGGCAATTATCTTTGCCGCCTTCTTCCTCACGGCCTTCTTCCTCCTGCGCCACTCGCAGACGTCAAACGATCCAGAGCCTTTCTCAAAACCACCGGCCAAGTCTGACAACAGCGATAATGATTCAGGAAGACTTCACAATGCGCCGACGACCAACTTCGAAGCTGGATCCTCCGACCAGAGCACTCCTCAACGCGCCGATAAGATTCCCGCCCAAAAAGCGATCCAGGATATGTCCAAGATGTCACTATATGACAAGCTCGCATACCAATATCCATACGATGTCGAGACCAAGTTTCCCGCCTACATCTGGCAGACATGGAAATATACTCCGGCGAATGGGGAGTTCGCTTTCCGAGAGCAGGAGGCTTCTTGGACGGAGTTGCATCCCGGCTTTGTGCACGAGGTCATCACAGATCAGGTTGCTGTCCACCTCATGAAACTCCTTTATGCAGTCGTTCCCGAGGTTCTCGAAGCATACAATGCCCTGCCCCAGCCTGTGCTCAAGGCCGACTTCTTCCGTTATCTAATCTTACTTGCGCGTGGTGGCATCTACTCCGACATTGATACGTATGCCATCAAGAGCGCATTAGACTGGATTCCCGAAAGCGTACCGAGGAATAGCATTGGCTTGGTTATTGGTATTGAAGCCGACCCCGACAGGCCGGATTGGAAGAAGTGGTATAGCCGGCGGATCCAGTTCTGCCAGTGGACCATTCAAGCGAAACCCGGTCATCCCGTCCTCCGCGATATCGTCACGCGTATCACAGAGGAGACTCTGAGGAGGAAGAAGGAAGGTGTCTTCATAACGAAAGAGAAGAGCGTCATGGAATTCACTGGTCCTGCGGTCTGGACGGACACTATCTTCGACTATTTCAATGATCCGCGTTACTTCAATATGGACCAGAGCAGCTCCAACATTACATACCTCAACTTCACGGGAATTGAGGCACCCAAGAAAGTTGGTGACGTTGTTGTTCTGCCCATCACTAGCTTCTCGCCTGGTGTCCAGCAGATGGGTGCGAAAGACTACGACGACCCAATGGCTTTCGTCAAGCACGACTTTGAAGGTATGCTACTGTTCCAGCTTCCTTTGTAATCTTTCACTAATTAGCACAGGTACCTGGAAACCAGAAAGCGAAAGGCATATCGGAGAGAAGAGTTAGTCGTTCCCGATTTCGCCGATTATGCTGTCAATTTAATTATGCCGGCTCGGAACTGCCAAGGCAGCTTGTGGATGCGACTATTCTCCCGTCGCATAGGTTGCGGTGTTCTGCGACCCTCGCAACATTTTACAGGATTCCTCGGTTACCCTGGACCGAGTCTGGTTGGCCGCATTGATTTCGCCCTTTCTGTGTCTTTTGGGAGAATGGACACCACGGGATCTTGCGCCGGCGTGGTCACCGCAGAAACTGTTAGCGGCGCTTATCTGCTGGATTATCATCCACAATGGGCACAGCCGTTTCCGGTTTGTTCATACTATCTTCGACATAAGGAGTTAACCCCTCGCTCTGCTTTTTTGGTTTGGCCGTACGAACTGCGGCTTGGACGACTGTTTTGTTTCGTACATGGAGTTCGATACACATAGATATGTTCTACTTGGCATCATTACGGAGTCATGGAAGCGAGTACGGTACGCATAGAAGATGGGACCGGCCGCCTAATGTAGAAAGCATGCATACGGGCCCCGGCAGCCTCTCATTGTATATACTCATGATGCATACAGCGGCGTTGGCGGAATTATAATTGTCCTCATTCATATTAACCTAACCTTGCCCTCCTCTGTTTCCAGGCCTGTCCCTGTCCTCTCTGGCGCTGTTCGAGTTCAACTACACGACTGACAGATATTCCACAGCCGGGTTGCCGTCATCTCTTTCTGGATGATATGTTCGGCAAATCCCTTGAGGAGTACGCCCGCAGAGGCGTAATACGTAGCTTATCTCTGACTTCTTTTTTACCGAGAACCAGGTCCACTAACCACGGGCGTTTGCAGCCAAGAGCCAAGAACCCAGCAGACTCCCCTGTCTCGGTACCAAGACATCCCCCACATCTTTCCGCAGTACTACCCATCCGACTCCAGACTTACCCCGCCTCCCTACTGTGCATAAAGGCCAACTATGTAGGATCAGCCAACTAACGTAGCTCTGCATTGGAGAACCTCCATATGCATAGATTCTGTCCTTCCCGTCCATACGGAGTGCTCTCGGAATATCTTATCTCCAACGATGTTCTGACATGCATATCGGGGTGGGGACGTCCCACGACTCGCTCGGAGCTGGGGCTTTCCTGTTATACCGGTCTTTCCTTGGGCCCTTTGGAGCTGGGATCGGACCTAGTGACGGCGCATATACAACTTGACGGAGAGACTTGAGTCTAGTCCGTAGGAAGGCGGGAAATCATGGCGGCCTGTCTACGCGGTCTACCGCGTTTCGGGCCGCGGACAGCGTCGTTCGGATTCGCAGGTATGGTCGCATCAAGAGCCGCTTGGCAACGAGGGAGAAACCTGCAGAGAAGAGGAATTGTGACTTCGGATCTGAGTTATGCTGAAGGACCTACAGAGGTGAGTGCATGACAGCGGTGCTTTCAACAACTCGAAGTAGCAGTAGATCTGGTGGTTTTCCTATCGTGTTCCAACCGAGCTGTGCTAGTCGGAGATGTATGGTTCGTGCTGCTGTGACCAGCATATGTAACGGCCATAAAGAGTTCCTCACGTAGCCGGCTAATAATTCCATGATGGCAAAACGTACCAATCGGGCTGACATACCTACCATAGCCGCCATTACTCCCACACACAATACCGGAGCACTTCGCCTCCATAGTATCCCAGTACGGGGACCGGCCCGCAGTGATCGCGCGGTCCCCGGCGCCCACGAGCGCCTCCCTCTCGTCGCCTGAAGTGCCGCCCACGACGACCCTGACGTACGAGTCCCTAGACGGGCTCTCCAACGTGCTCGCGCGCTCCCTACGCTCCCTAGGAGTGAAAAAGGGCGACCGCGTCGCCGTGAGCCTCGGCAACGTCGTCGAGCACGCCGCTCTCATGTACGCCGCCTTCAAGCTCGGCGCCGTCCTCGTGCCCCTGAACCCGAGCTTCAACGTGCAGCAGCTCGCCGCCGCGCTCGAGCACCTGGGGGTAGAGGTCCTCGTCATCGCCGCCGTCGCCGACGTCGCCTACAGGCCATGCCGCGGGCGCGCCAACCTCGAGCTGCTCGAGGCCCTGATCCCGGACCTCAAGGCCCCGAAGGTGGAGTCCCCTGCCGTGCCCTCCCTGAGGTCCGTCGTCGTCCTCGACAACAGGGCGTCGCACCCCGAGGCGCATTTTCCGCTAGAAGAATTGCGCGCGCTCGTAAGCTACGAGGAACTGCTGCTCCAAGGAGGAGGGGGAGGAGCAGCAGCGGTGACCCCTGACGCACCTCTCGCGCCCCACGAGACCATCAACATCCAGTTCACGTCGGGCACGACGTCGCGACCCAAGGCGGCGATGCTGACGCACACGGGAATCCTCAACAACGGGCATCTGATCGCGCGGCGCATGGGCCTCGACATCGCGGACCGCGTCGTCTGCCCGCCGCCGCTGTTCCACTGCTTCGGCAGCGTGCTCGGCTTCATGGCAACCGCGACCACGGGCGCCGCGCTGCTGCTGCCCTCGCCGGCCTTCGACCCCGCCGCCTCGCTGCGCATGGCCGCCGAGCACGCCGCCACGGCCCTCTACGGCGTCGCCACCATGTTCATCGCCGAGCTGGACCTGCTTTCTTCGGACCAAACCTTCGCGCGGATCCTCGCCGCGGACGGGGACGGCTTCCGCGACCTGCGCAAGGGCATCGCGGCCGGCTCCTCGGTCCCCGAGGCCCTCGTGCGCCGCCTCGCCGACCGCCTCGGCCTCACGGACCTCGTCATCTGCTACGGCATGACGGAGACTAGCCCCGTCAGCTGCATGACGTCGCCGGCGGACCCGGCGCCCAAGCGCGCCGCCACCGTCGGCCGCCCGATGCCGCACACGGCCGTCCGCGTCGTCGCGCCGGGGGACCGCGCCGGGGGCGTGCTGCCGCGCGGCGAGCGCGGCGAGCTCACCGTGTCGGGCTACCTCGTGATGCGGGGGTACTACGGGGACGAGGAGACGACGCGGCGGGACCTGGCCCCGGACGGCGCGGACGGCGGGAGGCTGTGGATGTATACGGGCGACGAGGCCTGCATGGACGCGGACGGCTACGTCGCGATCACCGGCCGCATTAAGGATCTTATTATTCGCGGCGGCGAGAACATACACCCCCTCGAGGTCGAGAATTGTTTGTTGGGCCACCCGCTCGTGCGCGACGCTAGCGTCGTCGGCGTGCCTGATGACCGGTACGGTGAGGTCGTTGGCGCCTTCATCGTGCCTGCGCGTGGCGTCAGGACTGTGGACGCTTCTGCTGCTGCTGCTGCTGCGGCTGGTATCGGTGATGAGGGTGGTGGCGGTGTGGGCGTGGGCGGGATCTCGCCACTGCCGGTAAAGGAGGAGGGGCAGAAGGGGAAGAAGGTCTTGTCGAAGGACGACGTGAGGGAGTGGGTGCGCACCAACTTGTCAGGCCATCTGGTCCCCAAGTATGTCTTCTGGATCGATGAGTATCCCAAGACGGCTAGTGGAAAGATCCAGAAGTTTAAGTTGAGGGAGCTGGCGAAGGAACTACTAGCTAGGGAGACACCTTAAGGAAGCGAGGTCGCATGCGACCCTGCACTGCATATACCAATCGTCGAGTGTTGGACGGCTTTGTCTATATAGGGAGCACTCGAAATTAACCGCTAACGCGATATTGCCACACTGAGAACGTATGCGCATCACCGGCTATACGTTCGCATGGATCCCACCGCGAAACACATGCGAAAAGGGGTACATGTTGCCAGTATCCGGACATCCGCTTCCCTACGAGGATAGAAAAAAAAGCTCCAACGGCATGCAAGCTGTCCATATTGCTGTTGTTTTCAAGCCTCGGAGGAGGCATCTTTACCCTAAGGGAACCCTAGGAGAAACCAGCGTAATACTACAATAAATCGGAGTCGAGTAATTCGTTTGATACACGTCCTGTCTGCTAGAAAGTCTCAATCCGACCAACATCCCGCCCGGCGCAAGCATTGAGAGTTAATATAAGCTGCCTCGTTCATCATCTAGACGCATTCTTGGGCGAATGCCCGCATCGTTGGGCTGGCCGTAAGGGTGTGAGAGATCCTACTAGTTAATGGACATATCTGCAATAACGATTTCAGCAGGTCGTAAGTCGGGTCTTCCAGCGCGTTGTAAAAGCGCTCAACGACCTCCTCGTAGCCACGCATGCGCAGCCTTATAAGGCTTCTTCTTAGCATATCTTGAATCCAGGGGGCGCTTGACAGTCCGCATCGTCATCTCTGACTTTGTGAGGAAGTAGGTATCAGGCGAAGCCGGCGGGAATGGCGTCTCTCCCCATCTATTTGCGGGGGATCGTTGTTGTGACATATATAGAGCAGATCCATCGACCCTCCCCGGTCCTCTTTATCGTCGCATAAGGGCTTGTTGTTGGACACTGCCCTGTTCTGGCCAGGGATACCGGTTGCTCCTGTTCAGGTGCACTGTTCGATCCCGCCGTAGCCGTGTGATTGTTTGCCGTTGATGCTCCATCGCAAGCACTGATTGCGAGAATGGATATGAGGAAGACTCTAAATGAAGCTCGCACATTGGAAGGATAATATTCTGTCGGAACTCAAAGAAGAAGGGAGGCTCAGGACGTCGGCCCGCGGAATGAAATGTTTAGGGACGAGATATGACACTTGCAATGGGGAAGGCCTCGTAGGTTGTTTGTACCAACTTGGATCCCTCAATGGGGCGCAGAGATGACGTCTAACAGCATAATTGTTTGCTCTTTCCGTCATCCCCCCTCCCTTCCCCCTTTTACGGGGTCGCAATCGAACTTTGTTGTAGACGGGAGACATCTCAGAAACATCAAGGCTTCTGGTAGCTGTTGAAGCTTGTTGTAGGACTAGGATACATAATTGGTCCATAGACGCATGTGTTCTAAGGAGCGCCTGGGACTTGCCGAAGATTTAACCTGGTGACATTGGTAACTATGGACGTCGCTTATTTGTCATCTTAAATAGCGGCCCCTCGCTTCTCGAATTGGCCCTTCTCATGACCAGCTTGTGTCCTCACGTAAAGCATCACCACGAGACCCAGTCCACCCCAACTTATAATCAACACATTCCAGGATATTTGTATCAGTGCTAGTACATTACACAAAGTCCCCCAGCTAGATGATAACTACAGGGCGATTCCTCCACCCGGTATACCTAGATAAGTGTTACTGCTTTAACTTCTCACCCGACATCTCACCAACCCCTTTAATCAGTTCCATCGCTTCTTGCTTCCGCATGGAGGTCAAAATCTCTCTTTCACTAGCCCACCTACGGGTAATGGTGCCTGGTGCTTCGCGCGAATAACGGAGTACGGTGGCGACGACAAGGTTGTAACCCGGTGACGCGCGTGTTGCGAATCTACACATGTTTCGGTGATCTTTTCGCAAGCCAGCGCGGTCGGTGTTGTCCAGAATAGGGGCCGCCGAGTTTTCCGTGACGACCTGGCATTCATTAGTGACTAGTTACGTACCACTGGTGCCAATAAAGGGACCACTAACGTAGTCCCACTTGACCCCTAAACTCGTCTTCTCCTGTTCCCAGAAGAAACATATCCGGAACCTCTTCATCATGGGTACGAAGTTGTCGGTAATATCCTGAAGCACTTCTGAGCTCTCTTGGAGTGCGCTTAGGAGTTGTGAGTCCGTATCAACCACCTTGGAGGGCACGAGAGCCACCATACGCTGTGCGAAGGTTGCCAGATTCGTCTTGCTGGTACCTTGGTGCGGCGTGCCGAAGAACAAGATCCCGTAGGTCGAAACATATATGGAATGAATGTGTTCGATCTTCTGGCCTGTCCGACTGGCTGAGTATATCAGGGCCTAGACGAGTCTCGCGTCAAAGCGAATCTTTCAGAGCAGATAGGAGACTAATGGATGACGCACCCTCTTCACGATGATGCCTCCGAGGGAGTGGCATAGAAAGATAATGGGCCGCTCCAATGCATCAGCGACCTAGTGCTTTCCTGTAAGCTCCTGTGCGCGGCTTGAATGCGGTCAGAATACCTCTCGATCGGCCACAAGTTCTGCCACTAGTGTTGTCGCATGCTGCAGGATTCTGTCCGACGACGTCCTGCCTAGGATGGAGGCGACAGAAGCCGGATAGCTGAATGTTAGAACACGGCACCGTCCCTTCAAGTCGTGCGGCAACATATCACTGTCTTCCAACCAGAATTTGCCCGTCTTCTCGGCAGTAAACGTACGGAATGCATCGCCGTTGAGCCCATGGACCGCAACAATACTACCTCCACGTCAGTAACATCCCTGATTCTTCAACATGCCGCAGAGCTCTCACTCGATTAGGGGGTCTTCCCCTTCAAAAACCGTGGTTAGGGTAGCTCTCTCTTCCTTAATAGTCTGCGGAGACTCAAGCTCGTCGCTTGTCACTGTCCGGGCTCTGGGTCGTGTCTTCAATGAATCCCTCAAGGCGCTTGTAAGTGAGCGAGATAGTTTCTTCATAGTAGGCGCCTTGAGGAAGGATTGTCAGCCACTAACTGCCTCCGCCGAGGTCTTGCAGGTAATACCGTTGCTGTCACGGCAGGGACTAAACAAGCGCGTCTAGTAAGGAAATATACCATGGTCAGAACAACGCTTTAGATTCATAGAGAGGTATTAACTTCTGAAGAATTCTGGGTGTATACGGTAGGCTGCCGATCGCCATCGGAGTGGCCGTCACAGGCCTCCAGAGCTTAGCGACACTCTCCTTAGGTCTGCTTCGGAAGAGGCAACTACATGCGTGGTATTCTTGGCAATAGAGGAGCTGCCTGGAATCTTCAGCACTCGACTTTCTGCACTTGTCATTGGGCAGTATCTGCAGGATGTTGTTACGATGTTGGTTCAGCTTGCATAGAACGTCAAAGGTGGGCGGCGCTGTTATTGGTTGTCAATATTTTGATCCCCGTGCTTCCAGTCACAGCCACCCTCTGCTGTGCCTGGGGCGTCATGTACCAGTACATAAGTATATTACGTGCATCCTCGTGCTAATTCTGATTTCCATGCGCGATGGGCGAATCCTACCATAATAAATGACATTCGACAGCTTAGGGGTTGCCGATCGTAGTACTATCAATCCAGCTCTACTTTACATCCCTCCGTGATCTGTATTACAAGTGTCATCGTTTGCTTTTCTGCACCCACAACGTCTACCCTCTCCCCGTTGGGTAGCTTGATGATCGGATACCGTTGTAGCATTCTGACAATGGTGTAGGCCACCTCCGTGAGAGCGAAGTCCACTAAGACCAGTCAGTACCGAGGTTCATATCACCCTGATATTGAACTCGAAGTAGCACTTACTTCCTAGGCAGATTCTCGGCCCCCCATTAAAGGGCAAATATCCCCATCTAGGCAGATTAGAACTAGGCGGTATATATAGGGGCTAAAGAGGATAAGGGTACTCACTTCTGAAGCGTCGGATCTTGGTTCATCGGTAACTCCTCGTCCCAGCGCTCTGGACGGAAAATTTCAGCGTCTGTCGAATCTCGATGTTAGCCAAACCACAATTATGGCGGGTAAAGTGCTCAGTGTCGCATCCTAAGAGCTTCAATTGAGACGTAGCTTAGAGGGACGGTTGCACATGCACTAGAATATTGGTGTATTTTGACCCCAGGATACGTACCCATCCCATACAGATCTGGTCGACGATGCAATGTGTCTGTCATCTGTTAGCATCTTCTCCTCAACCTGGAGGGAATAATGAAACACAAATGGGGGATGAGTGCGCTAATACGTACTGTCAAGAGGTTAGCATCCGCAGGAAAAGTAAGACGAACCCAGGAGAGGACCCAAGAAAAGGAGACACAGGGTTCATAACATAGATGACCTTATACTTACCACACACTATATGCAACTGCAGTCCCCTTAGGGATCAAGACTGGTGACTTCCTATCATGGCCCCCGCCAGTGGGAAGTACCGTCGTCCGTACGGCGGTCTTTGTATTGACAGGCACCGAAGGATAAAGCCGGAGAACTCCAGAAGTTAGTTTCGGTGTTAAACGACAGCACTAGGGAGACCTACTCTCTTTCATGACGTTCTGTAGGTATTTCAGGTCCCGCAAAGCTGCGCGGTCAACGCCTTCGATTGGAGGAAGCTGGGCTATTTCGGCCCTTAGCTTCTCCATGACATGAGGGTGCCTGACTAGATGGAAGCTGATTTCTTGTCAGTGTTGAAGGTACGCGGCACCTATTCTTGAGCGACTCACAACGTCCATGACAACATGCAGGCAGTTGTGTCCCTGCCTGCCGCTAAGATATTGATGATCTGTCCCCTCAACGCCTCCCGGTCCGGACAAGACTTAGCCACGGACTTCAAGAAAACATATCTATTTTCATTACCAGCTGTGGTATCTTTCGCAAGGTTTTGATCTATCACCTGATCGGCGAACCGATGGACCATTTTGCACGCATCTCGGAACTCTTTACCGCCTATAAGCCAGTAAAGGTCCAGGAGGCGAAATCTCTTGGCGACATATCCCTGCGCCAGGTCGAAGGCTCTCGCAAAGACATTTTCTGTGGCATTATCCGAGGACTTAAGACTACGTATAGAATCGCCGAAAAGGAAAGCTGTCGTAACATCCAGGGTGTACCGGAAGAACAGGGGCTGCAAGTCAACAATTCCGCCCTTTTCAGGCAGAGCAGTTAAAAGATCGTTCAATGGCTCCTCAAATACTTCGAGGTTTTCGTACTGTCGATGGAAGAGCTGCGGCCGTAGGATATCTCGCGAATGTCTCCACGGCTCACCGTCTTGAGTGAAGATACCATCGCCAAACATAGGGAACGTGATGGCGCGCCGTGGGCCGTTTCCGAAGTCTGTATGCTATAGCAGCGACTCTAAACAAGACATGTTGGAAAGACTTACCGGCAAATTTTGATGAAAGTATGGCTTCCATATTGGCAGGATCTACTGTGCCGTATGCTGGAGTCCCCAAGAAAACCTGCTGAAGCGTGTAGCCAGTCTGACGGAAGTGGAACAGGAACAGTTCCATCAATCTTGACTCCGTGTTTGCTCTGAATATCTGTTCAAGTCGGTCGATGCCGAATGGTCGCTGGTTCTCAAGCCGTGGGGGTAGAGAACACCCATATTGTTTCATTAGAGCCGCGTGCGCCTGTTAAATGTAAGTCTGGCACGAGATATAGCCCCGGGGTTTTCACCTGTCGTGCAGAATACGATTTGACTGCATAGTGGATGCATAGCGCAATTGTTATTGCAGCACTGTAAAAGAAGAAATGCATCGTAGCCAGTTCGGAGTATCTGAAAGACAGGATATTTAACGACGAAGATATCATTCATCTGCTGCCATCCTACATAAGTATGCAGTCACCGGATGATTTTGAGTGGGCAGTAAAGGAGAGTCTTCATTGAGAAGGCAGGTTCTACTGTTAAATTACGACTGAGGGTCTCTGATAGCCCTGGCTGGGGTAAACTACGAAGCGCTTGACAGGCTACATGGCGAAGATATCAACCAATCAAACCCTGTTTGAAAGCCAACAGAGATTCTTTCAATGTTCGAAGTAGCTATACGAGGGTTGGATGTGCGTGCGTATGCATGTCTGTCACGTCCTAAGACCCCGCCGCCCTGAAATGCGAACTTTGGGCTGGGGGCACCCAGAGCTAACCAATTTGAGCATATGCAGTGCACCAATTAATTAAAGAGCTACTACGGGTAGCGTACCTAGAGGCTCGGGCCGTATTATACCATCTACCAACATGGTGGTTGGCCCCTCATTTGCCCCACCAACCATAAGTGCGAAGTATGGCGGTTAGCTGATAAGTGCCAACAGGCAGAAGGGTATGGTTCATCTTTGTATTCTAAGCCCAGCAGCTGTGACAAGGTCTTGTGGTGCTCTCACTCTACCTTATCCGAAATGCCTATCACCATCTACCAGGGCTGTAATATGTGGACCAGTGCTGCTTAATTCGAAAGGGAGTCTGCCGTTTCATTTTAAGCCGTAAAACCAAGGCGGTCACTGTCATGATTCGGTGTTAGACGCGACAAAGTCCGACCCTCACGCCATGGGCCTGCTTGAGCTCGCGACGCTTAGGGATTCAGCAGATCTATCACCGGCGCATAAAGTTGAGTTGAGTCCGCCCTTACTCCAACCCCTTACTCATGAACAGAGACTTATAAATCTTTCAGTATAGTTGCGGTACATGGGCTGTACGAAACAGGCGCGCAGACATGGGCAAATAAACCAAGTGGCATCGCCTGGCTGCGCGATCTCTTCCCCTATCGAAGATATGGGGCACGCGTGCTGTCGTATGAGTATGATATAGACACGCTGACGGCACCAGGTGGCCCCGCAGCCACTGGTATCTACGATGAAGCCGTCAAACTAGTCAATGAGTTACAGGCAGATAGGTATATCCAGGATGCGGAGCGCCGGCCAATCGTGTTTATCTGTCACGGATTTGGTGGGCTGTTGGTCAAGCGCGCTCTGTCGTTTTCTCATTCTCGGAGAGACGCCCGTGTTGAGCACCTGCGCTCAATCTTCCGGTCAACGGTAGGCATCCTGTTCATGTCAACCCCACACAACGGCATCACGAAACAGTCCCTTGCTTTGGGCGAATTCAATCAGTATGGTGGTCCGAGCCAGTTCCTGCTCAGCTTGCTTGAAGGGTCTGAAGCACTTCAGGAGATCACGGATCAATTCGCCCCGCTGATGAAGACCTTCTTCATATATAACTTTTGGGAGCAGATCGCTACCAGCTTCGGAAAATCTAGGGCGTTTATCGTGGATAGAACATCCGCGGCTCCCAGCTGGAGTGACGTTGACCAATGCGGAATCAATAGCACCCATTCAGGCATGGTCAAGTATACCAGCGAGAGCTCCCCTGGGTTTCGTATCGTCCTTGCTACACTCGATAGGTACATCAGGGCTGCAGATAGTACGATAAAGAAAAGATGGCAAAAGGATGCGGAGTTGCTGAGGAAAGACCGCCTCGCCGAGTTTGAGGACCTTATTCAATCACAGCACCCTGCTGGGAGTGTGAGGTCGCTCGGCGTATCTGGGTCGGACTCCGCCACGCTTCTCGACTCATCTGCTATTTCAGAAACAGAAGCGGACGAGGTTTTAGATGGCGAACCAAGTCCGTCCGTCAATGTTCACTACTTGGTTCACCGGCGGTCCGAGTACTTTGTTGGCCGTTTGCGACAATCAGACGAACTGCGCACAAAGTTCGGCACACCCAAACGCAAGAGGCGAAGGAAACCTGATATATTCGTCATCTATGGACTTTCTGGTTCCGGGAAAACCCAGTTTTGTCTTCGTTTCTCAGAAGACAATCGTCACAGGTAGCTCTAGGTGCCCAGCAGAGGTGAGGTCGGTTGCTAACTTCCACGTCGGTAGATACTGGGGAGTCTTCTGGGTTGACTGTTCAAGTGAGGCGAATGCCAATGCCAGTTTTGCACTATTGGGTGAAAGAGCTGGGAAGGGTCAGGAAATCGGTGCCGGGCAAGAATGGTTGTCTCGTTCGACGGATCCATGGCTTCTCGTCTTGGATAACGCCAATGACCCTGAGATGGACCTGAACAGTTACATCCCTGCAACCGGCAACGGCCACGTCTTGATCACCACAAGGAACCCAAATGCAAAGATCTATAGTACCATTGGATACTTCCAATTCCGGGGGATGGACCCGGAAGAAGCCATACTCTTGCTCTTGAACCTCGCATATCCAGGTTCTGAGCCGAGGGAGAACAAGGACGCATCCTGGAATTACGCGCGGCTCATCGCATCCGAGCTCGGTTACTTAGCACTAGCCTTGAAGCAGGCTGCCTATACGATCCGGCGACAACTATTGCCCTTAGAACGATACTTACGGTCATTGCTAGGCTGTCGGAAGGCTCTTCTGAGCCGACCGATCCTCCAAGCTTCTGCTGACGTTAACATTATCGCGACATATGAACTCCCCTTTACGGGCATTGCCACCAAGAGCTCGATAGAATATCGTGATGCTGTGGACCTATTGCATGTTTTAGCCTTCATGCACTTTGTCTCGATCCCAGAAGGCATCTTTTCGAGGTCTTCAGACAGTTTCAAGGCATCCAAGTGGTCTTCAATACGTCCTGCAGCCATAGTGGAACCAAGATCCTCTCAGGGGGTCGGGGACCGAATCCTTGCAGCGGCAAAGGTCTTATACGACCACTCGATTATATCTATTAGCGACATCCAGTCCACGGCGCATGACAATGTGTGGAGGACTCCGTCATCAACAAAGCTGTTTTCATTGCACCCAGCAATTCATCAATGGGCACGTGAGCGCCTCAGCAATTCGGAGCAGAGACAGTGGCTAGAATGCACAGCATCTATCCTCGCTCATTGCGTATCTCACAATCTCGAAACATCCGGGAGAGCGTTCCGTCAGCTCCTCTTGCCACATATCGAATCATGTCTCTCGCTGCTAGAAATAGCACACCCCAAACTCCCCGAGAATCTGGAACAATGCTCCGTCATAGAAAAGTTCGGCCTGGTATATGCCGAAAACGGTCTCTGGAAGCGTGCTCGGTCCTTGCAACTGAAAGTTGTGGAATTCCGAACCAAGCATCTCGGTAAGCGCCACGTCGAAACTATACAGGCCCAGCGCGGGCTCGCGAATACGTACTGGAACCTCTTCGAGATCGCAAAATGCCTAGAGGTCCAACATCAGATATTAATTACCAATTGGTGGACCCGGCCGGCATGGCAAGATTGGTTGACCTGGCCACCTTGGAAACCAGTTCATATACCATACTGTATCGCGCTGGACGACCTCACCCGTTCGCTGTGGCTCGCCGGCCGCCGGGAGCTTTCCCTGAGGGCAGGCAAGAGGGCCGTGGATGGACTCACCAATAGGTTGGGACCAGATGATCCGCTGGCGCTCAACGCGATGTTCAACTTGGCAAGAACTTACCTGCACATCGGTGAACTCGAGAAGAGCTACGAGCTCCTCGAGGTGGTGCTGGAGAAGAGGACCCGGTTCTTCGGCACCGAGCACCCGGACACGCTGATGGCGATGAACGAAATGGGCATGAACCTGTGCGCCCAGAGGGTGCGCCTCGACGACGCCGAGCGGCTGGTCTCCGCCGCGCTGCGGATCCGGAAGAGGATCCTCGGCGAGGAACACGCGTACACCCTCTGGTCGGTCAACGACCTCTCGAAGGTGTACTGTGAGGCCGGCCGGTACCAGGAGGCCGTCGAAATGCTGGAGGAGGCCGTGCCGATAGTGCGGCGGACCCTTGGCGAGACGCACGCCGGCATGTTGATGACCAAGTCGAACCTCGCGCGGGCGTACATGCTCTGCGAGCGGTGGGGCGACGCGCGCCCGCTGCTGGAGCTGCTCTGCGAGCAGGTGCCCCCGGAGACGCCCGACTGGGTGCACGCGCAGTACGGGTACGCGTTCATCCTCGTGCACGACGGCGACCTCGGCGAGGCGGAGGCCCGCTGCGACGCCATCGTCGAGAAGGTCGGCGAGACGGGGGTCCTCGCCATGGACAGCGCGCGCGTCCTCGCGACCGCCGACCTGCTCTACAAGATCTACCGGGCCCAGGGGGGCCGGGACGCCGACCTCGCCCGCCTGAAGGAGAGGTTTCCCCATCTCGGCCGCGAACAGGCGGAGCGCGCTCGCTCCATCGACCTCATCCCCCTGAAGCCCGTCAGGCGCCGCACCACGCGAGACTTAGACGACGGCCCGTCGAACTAGGGCTAGCAGTGACACACACGGCACTATAACACACGATCTGTGTGCAAGAGTTCTTGCTGCGACTAAGAGCGCCGCAGCGAGATCGTGAATTCAACTAGCATGCCCTGGGAGTTCCGAGGGATATCACCATGCCCTGCGAATATCACCGGAACACTCGCCCAGGCTGTATATGGCCTTTAGTCTGTAATTCGTTTGCTGCACACATGTAAATGGACGACTTTTGAAGATGTCAACAGCAAGTATACCCAAACCCGGAGTCGGCAAGAATATGTATTTTTACAGTCAAGGACACAGCCTTAGACTAATTATATATAAGGTAAAATGACGTCGTCCCATCAATTTCTGACTGTTATCTGATCATATGAGGATCTCAATCAGAAGAGTGCATATTGCATAACCGGCCCAGCGGAAGGTTACATTATACATACTATGTATGGATGGCACTTGGTAATGAATTTCCGCTGCAATTGGTCGGCTGGGATGGCAACCAGTAAATTGTACAAGCCGGATCATATAACTCAGTGACCTTCCAATCGACGCCCGGAAGGCAGAAACCGATCATTCCAAGACAACAAAATAAGCACGCGTTCCCGTAGTTACAAACGCCACAACACCCCAACCACCGAAAATTCCGGCCTCCTGAGATCCGCAACTAGACCACGCCCATCAGCGTCGGTATATATACATTACATCTACACTACGCCCCATCAAGATTCCGCATCCTCCTCGCTCGGCGGCCTCTGCAGACTCCACCTCACCGAGCCGGGGCGGAGCTGCCCTACCTCCATGGGTCCCGGGACGCAATTCCAGTCGCAGCCCCTCCTGAGGAACGGCACAAAACTCTCGCGCTCGTCCCTGCTCAGCGCGTCCACGACGATCGCGCTGGTCTTCGACAGGGCCGCCGTGCGGGTCACGTGCCACCACTCGATCCACGCGACCGTGGGCATCATCACGCGCCGCTTGCAGATCGAGCACGGCACGTCTCCAGTGTTCGCATTATCCTCGCCTTGCGTGACGAGCTGGTTGAGGACCCTGGCGAATTGCGGGGGCGCGTGTGTTGGGAGGTACGACGGTAGGTCTTGGAGTTGCCCGCTCCGCGAGCACGCTTTAAGTGCTAGCTCGAATAGTGAAGGGACACGACCTTCTGAGATGCTGGGGCCTGTCGCCTGGCCCCGTGCGTCCTGAAGAGGTGTCGGCGTTGACTTCAGATCCTCCGTTTGGACGATAACATGGGAGGGCTGATCGGATGCCGGCCGAGTCGTTTCTCTTGTGGGCAACCTAAACTGGGATAGGACCATTCCGCGGCTGTCGCTATACTCCACGGGCGACCGAGCGACTGCACGTATTTGCCATCTGCGACGCTCAGCATCTTGAACTTGCGACTTCTCGGCATCGCTTCTCGGTCCATCCTTTTCATCAAACCAAGCTCTAAATATCCAACCATTCGGCCACACTGTTTCGTGGAACGTCTTAACGCCCGCGTGATACTCGTCCAAGATCGCTTCGGGTTGAGGTAAGGGAGACGGAGTCTTCTCTGGGATGCAGAATGGATTGGGATGAACGCTCAAGTTCGTCAGCTTTCCGGGTTTTTGGAGGAGGTCGAGGAGCTCTCCTGGCAGATACTGCAGCCGGTTCAAAGACACATTCAAATCCGTCAAATTCCGCAGGTTCCCGATGCAAGGAGGTAACTCGGTAATCTGAGTATTTCGGAGGCTGAGGACTGTCAAGAACTCCAAATTGAAAATTGCACCAGGAGCTCGTGGAAGGGGATTGCTAGCCAAGTACAACTTGAGGGCAGGATCTCTCTGTTCAAACGGGACATTTTCTGCGACTAGTGGGATACAGGTGAACTCGGATAGCCGAGAGATTGTCTCATTCGACAATTCCTCAAGATTCAGACCCCTGCCCGCCGTTAGTCCTCTAAGACAGACCGAGACCGCGAGCAATCCCCATTGCAGATTTATTCCAAGCCTGTGGAACACTTACGACAGGTCTATGTCTTCACATCCAGAGTCTATAGCTTCTTCAATTTTTTGACGGGCGAGCTCTTCAGCTTGCGACAATAGAGTCACCCTAGCAGGGGTGTGCCTCAGCTGGGGCAACCGGGGTTCGGTCGAGAGCTCAGGTTCTATGATGGTATCCTCGTCTTCGGTGAAGCCATCGCTACCCATCCAGACGCCAGAGTCGAATTGCCGTTGAAATGTTCTCTGAGCCTTCTTAGGCAATGGTCTCTGCTCCTCACCGAACGTCGAATCGGAGGACGACGCGGGGTGCTGCTGATACCAGGAGCCAACGTATCGTTTCTTCCGGTGCCTTCCATGAATGTAATTCTCTACATGAGGGTCGTCATCGCTAGAGAACACGGCGGGGTCGCTCGAGGTAGCGAATAGGGGCGGCGGCGGCGCATCGGCGGGATCGCGTGCCCGCTTGCGCGTGTTATTAAAGGACTGGGTTTCGGAATTCCATGTGACAGTTGGTAAACGGGGGAGAGTCGGTTCCTCGGACATTTTTCAGAAGGTCAAAAAAGATCGAATGCGATATACCAGGAAATAGCTTTAAAAGGGGGGAGGGGGGAGGGGGGAGGCAAAAGGAAGAGAGAGGAAGCGCGAGCGCGACTGGCAGGTGGTGGTGGGTGGTGGGTGGTGGGTAGTAGTTGCGTCAGTGCACGCGACCTCTCGCGATCAGATCCGATGGTGGAAGAGCAAAGGCTATTGCTGGTGGAAGGCGCGAAGAAGCCCCACCCCAGCCCGCGTCTTCCGTCACTGGGCCTCCACTTGCCCTAAGAGGAAATAAGCTACCCGCCGCATTGGTCCTTTCTGGAACTGGGGATCCGATTCTTGGAAGATGAGGGAACAAACAGGAAGTGCGTGCAGCGTATATTTCAGCGACTCGAGTCGGGATTCTAAGCCGTCTTCAGCTTGAGAAGTGAATATTTGGCATCATGTAGTCGGAGGCTAGCCCAACAACGGCCACATGGAAAATCTCAATAAAAGCTCGATGCTCTCGAAGGAACAGGTTTTTGCTTCCCATCGAGTCGTTTGATCCGTGCTGGACTAGATGCATGTCGCTGCCTATCCTTTCCGATAGTGCTATCTGCTCTTTAAAGAGCTTCGAGCTGGTCAGCATAGCCATGCAGGCTTAATCCCAGTCGTCGTCATCGTCGTCCACTGCCGTTGCATGTCTCAGGTTCCCACTCTTAATGCCCTTTCCCATCAGTGCCTCTTCCTTGGCGTCCTCAGCATCCCTCTTCCTTTTCACTACTCTCATGTCCTTCGCGTCCACCGCTCCGACCTCAACCAGGAGGTCGTCAACTTGAAGCATGCTTGTGCGCACACCGCCTAGGGCGGCGAGCGTCACGATTTGCTTCACAATGTCGCTGTTCTTGTACACAAGGATCGTTGGGCAGTTCCGGTCCGGGTAGTTTTCGATAGCCTTGTCCGCGCGGATTTCGCAGAACTTGATATCACCATATTCTGTCGCGGCTTGGCGCCAAAGGTCAGAGAGCACCCTAGACTCGACGTTGGTTCCCAGTGACGCAGTGAGATGGACAAACACGGGGCCCTTATGCGACGCTTCCGTGACTTCTCTCGAATACTCTGGCTTCGAAATCGGGTAAACAGTGCCGTGTATTGACTTCTTGGTCAGGTTGTTCAGCTCCTGCATGCGCTTTTGTCGATATTGCTCCAGAAACGCCTCATCTTCTTCATCTTCAAGTTCATCTAACTCATCAAGTTCCTTCCCTTCTAATCTGTTCTCGTGCGCTATCCGTCGACCTTCCAAGATGGCCTCCTCGATCATAGGGGTCGGGGATGGAGGTTTCTCGGGTATGATCCCATGCTTCCGCAGAATATCGTTCCTACACTCATATTAATACATAATACTTAGCACGATTGCTATTTGGATGCGTACCACTCGGTATCCGCATTCGGGTCATCTATTGCGACGGCAATGCGCTGTTCTGTGGGTGCTGCCATGGTCTTTATATGTGTAGAACCGGTTCCTTGAGTTGCCCTGAGCTGAAACAGGGGGAGAGTCAAGTTACAGTGATGGTTTATGTACGCACACGATGACCCTTCGGACACACTATATGAGACAAATCGGAGATAAAGCTAGCAGTTGGCGTCCTTCAGGCAAGACAATCCTTCCCTGTGCATTATCAGGCGGCGTGATAGTGGCCGATGGTGGAAGTTGCTGCCTTATGTAGCTACGACTGGTCCCTGCATGGAGATAACAGGAATGTTCGATAAGCACCTTATCGCTCTTTACCCCTCTGTCCCATCAAGGCCCTCACTAATATGCACATAGCGAATGTAATTGCATTGAGCAGTGTGGCCTGTGCACAAGAGAAGCCCTAGCGCTAGCCCTAAAAAGGCTGCCACGAAAAAGGTTCCAGTAGGCGCCATTTGCCACGGCAAGCCCAGCTAGCGAGAAATCCGGACTTTTGCCTCCACCCCAGGAATTTCCTGAGAACTTTTGCAATCAAAAGCCCACGGCCCGGCCTCTCTCTTCCCCTCACAATACCCAGCACCACGCGCAAATCTGCACTTCAACATCTCCAGATTTCGTCAAACGCCGTAACGGTCATCAGTCAATAGAACAAGTCCTTAATTTCGATAATCAGACAAAATGGTGAGTCGAAATTGATTTTTCTAGTGAACGCACCACTTCTCGGCCCAAATCGATGAAGCAAGATCCGTCGCCTCGAGTCGATTGATTATCAGCAACCAACCATATCGAGATCGGAAAGAAGGCAATCCCGGAGTGGATGGAACGTTCATGAGACGCCCTACCTGATCTTGCCGACTGCGCGGAAATTGGTTTATTCTACGGCTTTTGATGATGTCGGAATGGCGATTTGGATTTCGGGTTTTAAAATTTTATCTGGGACTGTTATGCTGACGAAATTTTTCCAATAGGTTCTCGCCGTTGATCTGCTCAACCCCAGCCCGGCTGCTGAGGCCAAGAAGCACAAGCTCAAGGTAAGTTTTCAATGGTTCCGTTCCCTTGCTGATTTATATATCGATTTTAATAAATATCACCCGGCAGACCCTGGTGCCTGCTCCCCGATCCTTCTTCATGGACGTCAAGTGCCCCGGCTGCTTCACCATCACCACTGTCTTCTCGCATGCCCAGACCGTCGTCATCTGCCAGGGTTGCACCACCGTCCTGTGCCAACCTACCGGTGGTAAGGCCAGATTAACCGAGGGCTGCTCCTTCCGGAGGAAGTAGAGGATTACCTTCTGCTGGTTTTCTTCGTTATTTGGGCATTGGTCACGACATCATGGTACGGCTCGGATATCTGCAAAGCGCGCTCAAGTTGGCATGGGCACATTAGAGAAAATGGGGCGCCACTTGTCTATTCGGACATAACTCGACATCCTACCGACATCTACGTCACCGCAGATAGACGACGGATACCTAAAAGATCCTCAATACAAAGGGGCGTTTGGGGTCCTGATATCCTGCATCATCGTTTCGGCGAATGGTTTTTTCTTTCCGTTTATTTCTATGTGTCTCACGAAGCCGTTGATGATCGATTTTCAGAGATGGCGCGGATGGTCTACTATTACATGGGTGGACAGCTGGAAATGGCTTTCCGCATGAGCATCTCGTGGGTCCATGCCGCTGGGTAGACCTACGCGAAGGCGAGGACGTGGAACGCTGGTTGAGGATCGCTAAATACTCAAGTGCAGTGGCCGTTTTCTATCACTGCTAGGCGAATTCGGACGAGTTCCACAAACGTTTCGGCTCATGCGTATGTGATGACGATGACGCCGTGAAATTGTGACATCCGCACCTGGATGATGCCTGATAGTAGTGACTCTCCGTGCTCATAATGGTTGTAGTCAGCTTACTACCTCATCTCCTCAAAGGCATATGAATATCTTTGCACCGTATAGATGTAATACCATCTTCTGCAGGGGCCTTCCACGTACTTAGGTCTAGTATGCTTCATATGTATTACTCGACTGTCTTAATGCCCTATATGAAACTAGAGATGCCGCAGTCTGGCTGTCCAAGAGGGTCTTCGCTTGAGTTCCTCGTCGGATCGACAAGTAGTATATGAAGTAACGGAATCCTAATGACTCGCCTGCACTCTTACCTAGGAATTGCCTTTGCAAAACTGCATTAATACGAGATACCGGCACATCATAGGTCATCCCAGTTTTTTAATAACAAAGGCATATGACTGTCTCTGATTCTACCAATCTACCTGTTTAAGGATGGATAGCCGTAAGAAGAGGAGCCCGTTGGACGAGATAGGTCACGCCATGTCATCTTCCATTCTGTTATGGCCGCGAGATCATAACATTTTGTTACTAGGTAGTCTTAGACGGGGACCTTGACGGAGCACAGGCCAAGTAGTTCATCCCCATCGAACGTTGTGGGTCCGCAACCAGAGCCGCAGCGAGGATTACGTAATCATGCATCTCTGGCGCTCACTCCCGCTGTTCCACTTAACGCGTAAAAAAGACACGGTCCACCCCCATCTGAAAAACACGCGCCTCTGGACTCCACCTTGGACCCCCACCTGAATTCAAGGGGGATTAACGTTAGCTCTGCAATTACGTCCGTCCTCATCATGAGCGGCCCAACTCAGCCTCCTCCTTTTAACAATTTGATTTTCGTAATTTCCCCTCTCCCTTCCTCGACTGAGGAAGCTTGGCATTTTAACACTCTCAGGGTAGAGCTTGGAACACTGAGTTGATCGCCTCTATGATTGGAAACTTCGCTTGCTGTTGCTAGAGTAGAGGAGTCTGCGACAAGTTTGCTACGTAAGCAGATATTACAGCTTGGAGACTCCCATCATCCAACGTTTTCGGTTCAGTCGAAATACATCATCCGAATCCCGACTAGCCAGCATATTCAACTCGTCGTCATTGTCCCCTAGACAAAGATATTCTACTACCACTCCTACAATTGAATTGAACAAATCACGAGGCCATGTCCGCACCACGCACGAAACGCCAATTCGCAGGCGCAGCCAGCGATCCAACCCAACGCCAGATAACGTCTTTCTTTAGCAGCGCTACCGGATCCTCAGCCTCTGCTTCTTCTCTCTCGTCCAGCACGTCGTCAAGCCACACAGCGCGGGCGCCTCAATCTTTCGGTGCATCGTTGCTGCCCGCTGCGGTACAGACGAACCTGCTCTCGGTGGGCATGCGAGTTCGTAAGTCGGTACCGGAAGGCTACAAGACGGGCACATACAGTGCGTTCGCACTCTGGGACGAGTCCGACTGCGCAGCGAACATGGCCGGAGGTACGGCTTCGTCCGAGGGCAGGTCGCGCGCCAACGCCTTCTCGTCGCCCCGGGAGCTGCTGCCGTTCTGCGGCATTCACAAAGTCGGGGGCTTAGATACGCAGCCTGGAACATCCTCGTCCTATCAGACGTCCATCAGCATCAATGATGCGAGTCCGATCGCCGTCGAGGACGACGTTCCGGGGCTGACGAGCAGCCAAGATTCGATGGCGAGCACAGACCCAACAGCGCGGGGATTCGCCGACGCAAAGACGCGGAAGCGCTCCTTTACCGAAGAAGAAGATGAGGCACCGGAGATCCCAAACCGGCTGAACGTCTGGCAGAACGAGATCTACGACGGGGAGGTCAGCCCCCGCAGCCTCGCGCCCGTGGGCTGGGGCAACAGGAGAGTCATGGCCGTACCGAAGAAGGGGAAGCTCAGGGACAGGATGGGACTCAGACGCGAGACGCAGTTCGGCAGTGCCGGCGTCGGGGGCAAGAATTTCGGTCAGCAGAATGTCACAGTCGTGGATGACGACTTCGACGAGGCGGACTTTCTGGATATGGGTCAGAGCTGGGAGGTCGAAATGAGCGACATTTAATGCGCTATGGGCCGAATGTGCATTTTCTACAATTGGGGATGAGAAGATGCACGCGCGATATGCATGACGACGGGGGCGCCGGCGGTTTGGCGTGTTTTAACGATACCGATTGGAACTTTAGCGATACCATGCATGAGCCGGCGCTTGGAGGGGTCTGTTTTATGCTTTTGGAAGCTCTTGGCATATTTCCCCATTTGCACAGGTGTTATAGTATATCGCCCATTGTGGTTTCTCTGCTGATTTGCTGGTGGTTATGGATTCCGATCATCTCTTAAGGCATATGAGGCGAGGTCGTCCAGGTTGAGAAGAGTGTTATATGTACGATGTGATGCTAGGGGAAATTGATTGTCTCAGAAGATGAATATACACTTATATCGAACGTTTACTCCGTAGCACCAGATCTATCTATTGTCCCTGTTGTCGCATGGCTAAGCCTGGCCAGATGCGTCCGTTTCCAAGAGCAATCATATTCCGCACAAGTATGCAATCGCAGCCTACTAATCCGTACATTCGTCCCAAGAACCAGCGGCTGTCTGATGTCGACGTGTAGTTGTTAATATTTCAATATTAAATAAGGCGACATGAGTAGCGAATACTACCTAAGTTAACGGTACGACATGCATCTGAATAGGGGCAGTGGTGGTTGAGGATGACTGGAGACGACTCACAGGCGAGGACCCATATCTCGCTATCTGTAGTATGAACTGGAGGGTCTGGCCCACAGGGTTCGAATTGGTGAAGCACGCCAAGGCCATTCCCGGCATCCTTGCATTCCGGGCAATCAGCTGTGATTGGCTCTGGTAAATCAGTTGAGTGAAGTCATTTGAGCCTTTGTGACTTCGGACTTACAGAACTCTTTTCAACTTCAACATCAAGCTTCCGCGTAAGAGATATGCGAAGAGGACGACTCTCCGATGTCAACTTTCCCACAAGGATAGTCGAAATGATATGAGTTAATATCTACAGACGGACGACATGTCTCTTCAACCATTAAATACCCGCGTGGAAGGGGACAGATCTCTGCTGTCTCCTGTCGCATACGATGAGGATGCCTCATCTCTCCACAGCCGAAGCGAACAGGATACCGATAGCGAAGATGACCAACTGGTCGCTAGGGCCCGCAATAGCAGAGAGCTGAGGGCTCGCGATCGCATGGTACTGATGGAAGAAGAGGAGATTGATCAGTTAGTCATCGATACCAGAGCGAAACAAGAGCGCCAGAGGAGCAGGAGTAGCGGCCGGAGAGAAAGTGGTCTAGCCTTACCAAACCCAATCCAAATACTTAGGAGCTACAACCGGAACCGATCGTACAGTCCGGTCGGCGATGGTGGCAGTAGCGCAATCGACGACTCATATGACGAGAAACGAACGAACCGGCGGATGAGGCGCAAGGACAAACGCGATCGTCTCCTTAAAGAGGCGGAGAACGGCGAAGATGGCGCGCTGATGTACGAGATGGAGGGCGGTGGCATGAAGGAGGGAAGCTCTACTGGCGATAGCAGCGATAGAGATGATAGCGACGAGCTCGACCGCCGACGGCTGCAAGAGGTTTCAGATGCGAAGTCGGATAAGGCGAGAAGATGGAGGAAATGGCTATTCATACATACTCTCATCGTCGTCGGCTTCGCATTCCTGGTGTTGCTCGCTTGGAAGCTCTCCGTCGACAAGAAGCGTACGACGGCCCCGCCGCTAGTCAGCAACGGCACTGCGCTCTTTGCGCCGACGACTCTTATTATTAGCCTCGACGGCTTCCGCGCCGATTTCCTGCAGAGAGGCATAACACCCAGGCTGGACGCTTTCATTAAAGAAGGCGTCTCGCCACTCTACATGTTGCCGTCATTTCCATCGGTGACGTTTCCTGTGAGCAACCCCTTGTCACTATCACCGCGCGCTGTGACTAATACCGCTTATAGAACCACTACACAATCGCGACTGGTTTATACCCAGAAAGCCACGGGGTTGTCGGAAACAGCTTCTGGGACCCGTCCGAGGAAGCCGAATTTTATTATACCGATCCGGACAGGAGTCTGGACCCCAAATGGTGGGGCGGAGAACCCTTCTGGGTTACTGCAGAGCAACAGGGCCTCCGGACCGCCATCCACATGTGGCCCGGAAGCGAAGCTTCTATCATGGATGTTGAACCCAGCTTCTTGGACAAATTCAAGGGCGACGAGGAGTTATCGAAGAAGACGGCAAGGATCCTTGAGCTGCTTGACAAGCCTGGCCTCGAAGATTCGAGCGCCGATATCGAGGGCATGAGACCCCAATTAATCGCTGCTTATGTCCCCAACGTGGATGCTTACGGCCACAAATACGGACCAAATAGCACGGAGATGCGATCTGCAATTACCGGGGTCGATTCTATGCTGGATGAACTCTTCCAGGGTCTCGAAGCGAGAAACCTGACTGATATCGTCAATGTCATCATCGTGTCGGATCACGGGATGGCCACTACAGATGTCAGCAGGATGATCCAGATCGAGGATCTGATCGACCTGGATAAAGTTGAGCACATCGATGGCTGGCCTCTGATAGGCATTCGGCCGAAGAAGCCGGAGGACCTGCAGGCGCTATACGAGCAGGCATCGGCGAAGAGCAAGTCGAATCCCAACTTCGAGGTCTATCTCAAGGACAAGGACATGCCCGAGCGTTACCACTTCTCCAACAACGATCGCATTGCCCCGCTGTGGATTATCCCCAAGACGGGCTGGGCCATCGTCAAGAAGGAAGAGTTTGATATTCAGGAGGCCAAGGCCCATAATTTGGTTTACCACCCTCGAGGTCTCCACGGCTACGACCACGAACACCCCTTAATGAGGGCCATCTTCATCGCCCGCGGTCCGGCTTTCCCACACCAGCCGCATAGCAAGGTCGAAGTCTTCCGTAAGTTTTATTTTCCCGAGACTGTGCGATTTTGCCCCTATGCTAACGCGGAGCAGAGAACATCGAGGTCTACAACATCCTCTGCGACTCCGTCGGCATGAAGCCGGTGCCGAACAATGGGACGCTCAGGCTGCCGCTGAGCCCAGTAGGGCTTCACGACTCTGAATCTACCCTTGAAGAGCTAGCCGATCCGGAGGAAGAGCCTACCGGGGACGAGGAAAAGCAGCATGCCACTGGGCTGACGTCAACACTCCCCGTCGAAACCTCGTCTAAGAGCGTCGGCGACGTTGCCACCGGTTCGACGTCCGTCTCGCCCGTCAAGACGAGCCTCGAGACCGGGAAGCCTTCTCCGGTAGTAGGCGTGGATCCCGTGGAGGAGCCTGAAACACAACCGGCACCGGATGATGAAGATGAAGATGGAGACGAACAGGTGGGCCCCAGGCCCTGGTGGAAGGGCACATGGGACTGGGTCTCGGACAAGTTCGACGGGCTCTCCAAAACGGTCGGGGACTTTGTGGACAAGGTGACGGGTTCCAAGGACGACTCGTAGGGCCTCGAAGTGCTGCGGTGCAGTCTTTCTTTAAACGTGTTGCTCCATAAGGTGTATATATTGCTTGGGCGCTAGAGTAGACTTTGACTTCACGGGCAGAGGCGTTGACGGTGCCTTTTCAGACTGGGTGGCTGTACAATTTTGAGATATCCACTAGCGAGGTTAGGGGTGCGACAATAGGACGTCCTGAAGCGCCTTCGATGACGAGTCCGTGGGGGTGTTTTGGACTTGTCAGCGCGATGATATTATCTGCTTTTGTACATAGACTATCGAACTCATCAAACACATGCAGACCCCAAGAAATACCATGCTTCCAAAACCACGTGCGCGGGGGTTCGTATGCGAATAGGGGATATCGATACATACATCCATCCAGTAATTAAAAGGACACACCGGCACCATCGCAGACACTACCCCCATCGAACCACCTTACCGCGGGCAGCAGCTCGCTAGCCACCCACCGCGCCGTCCGCGCGTGCAGGGAGCCGTCGCCGAACGGCCCGTGCGCCTCATCCCTCCTCATCACGCGCTCCAGCTCCAGCCCACCGACGGAGTGTTCGAGGTCGGCTATTTCGTCGTCGTCCTCCGCCGACGCTTCGTTTGGTCGCGAACTGCGGCGGCGCGGGAAGCTGGTCCGGCCCTCCGCGAGGGCTTGGAAGATCACTAGCTGGTCCTCTGCCGTGTTTACGGATCAGTTTTTCACACGACTTCATGGGCGGCACCTGAGCAGTGACGAGGCGTGATTACGAGTATCTCAGAGCCGAGTATCTGAGTATTGAGAGCAGGAAAACGTCCCTCCCTCCCCCCTGCGGGGAAAGACAGTGAGCCAAGCAGCAAAGGGATAAAAGGGAACTCATATCAACAAAAATTGCCCAACTTACGCAGAAACTCATCGACGACGCCTCTGCGGTTCGCGACCTCAGCGTGTAGGTCGCCGCAGACCTTCCGCGATATTTCTGCGGCGAGCTTGTCGGGCGTCTTCTTCTTCGCCGAACGGTCGTACAGCCAGTCGCGGCCCCAGCGCAGGCCGCCCGCCGACCGCGCCACGACGAGCGCGTACAGCCGCGCCTCGTGCCCGCTGTCCCCGTCGACGACGAACCGGACCTCGGCGCCGGGGAACCGCGCCCCGAGGTCCCGCACCAGCGCCCGCTCGAGCGGCGCGCGCACCGCGCGCGGTACTAGGATGCTGGCGTCGATCTGCCGGATCTCGAAGGAGGCACCTTCCTCTTCCTCCCTGGAAGTTACGTGATTGCCGTCAGTCAGCTTCGGCTTCGGCTTTGGCTTCGGCTTGAGCTTCAGCGTCTGCCCGGGCTCCAGCGGGCGGAACTTGAACGAGATGGCGCCTGACGACGACGAGGTGGGGCCCAGCGACCAGGACCGGCTCAGCAGCCGCCTCTCGACGGTGATGCCGAACCGGTCCTCCAGCGTCGGCAGCATCACCTGGTCCAGGTACTCGTAGGACGGCGAGAAGGAGACGTTTGTGCCGCCGCGGATCTCGAGCCCGATCTCGTCCTCGCCCAGGGGGCCCCCCGCGAATAGCAGGAATGGGAATACTGCCTGGAAAACCAGCAGTGCGCTGGCGGCCGCGCTCTCCGCGGCGATGGTGACCCTGCGGCTCCGCCCCCGGAATGCTGTCGGAGGCGGCACCGAGGGGCGGAACTCGAGCATCTGGCTGCCGACCTCGAGGCCGTCGGCCTGCGCATCCGTCGCCTCGGCTAGCCATCGGAAGGCCGTCACGTGTTGCGACTTGAGGCCTGTGGCGTGGGAAGGACACAGCCCTGTTAGCCCTTTTCGTCCACCAGGGGCGTCTCGGAAATCTAACCTCCTCCGCCTCCTCGTCGTCCCCCTGGTCTGTTCCCCCGCACGTGGTGGACGCGGATCGGTTGCGAGGTCACGGCCGCCAGCGCGCACGCGATCCGGACGAGCTGGCCGCCGCCTTCGCCTGTTCGGCCGTCGATTTCGAGTAGATCCTTCGACGCCATGCCTGGAACTTGCTTGAGGAATCGATGGCTTGGGGATTTAATGACTATTAGAGCCGGGCCGTTCAGCAGAGCGGTCCTCAGCGGGCGTATATATACATGCAACAAGTTTGCTATGCTGCTAGGTGTGAGTCACACGGCGAAGAGGAATGCGCATTTCGTCTCTTAACCAGCAAGAATCATGGAAGGAAGTTATTCCAATCAGAAACAACTAACGCGAGTAAAAACACTGTATCTCGTACACTGTCACGATACTATTCAACTGTGGAAGCTACATCCAATGGATGGTATTGAATCTGGCGTTTAACTGCATAATTCTTCTGGTTCCTATAAATCCGGAAATGCGGCTTAACCGTAATGACGACCAGCACTACATGTAATTTGAATTCAGCTTAGAACTGACAAGTTCGTGAAAGGAGATATACCCTCGAAGACTTGTGAAGTTGAAAGCTAAGGTATATAAGCCCTGCTCTACAATTCAGCCCGGCCGGGCGATGATAACAGGGCGTTGTAAATATGACACTACGGAGTTAAGCACACATTTGTCATGGTCTCTGCCGAAAGCGAAGCGCGAGAAGCGAGACGCTGCCAAGACGCTTAATTAGAAACCTTATTCTCTGTGATGATCTCATCACACTTCAACATCAAGAAGGAGACACCGGAGTTTACGAAATCTGTCTCGACCAGAGACGGGCCATGTGATATCTCCGCCTTCAAGATGTCTGCCTATATATATATGATAATCCCTTCATAGTCTCGTCAAGGGTCCAGCAGTCATCATCCTCGACCGTCACTTGATCTGGCATAAGAAATCTGAAGGAAACTCGTTAGCCCGCCCCCTGATCCCAGCTGCACACAGATCGACTATGGCCACCAACAGCCCGAAGAAAGCGATCCTTGTAACCGGCGCAACCGGTAAACAAGGTGGTGCAACAATCGATGCCCTCCTAGATGCGGGCGCTCTCGATCGGCATAGGCTGCTCGCTGTAACCCGGAACCCTGGGTCCGGAGCTGCGAAAAAACTTGAAGCTAAGGGCGTCACGGTGGTCCAAGGGGATTTCAGCGACATCCCTGGCATATTCAGCAATGCCAAAACAGCCATAGGAGGAGGGGATGATGCTAAAGTGTGGGGCGTATTCAGCATACAGGTAAATTATACACTCTTCCGCGATATCGAATGCTCTGTCATTAACAAGTGCTAGACTGCAATGGGGAAAGGTGCCTCGCCGGAACTCGAGGAAGTTCAAGGAAAGGCCTTGGTCGATGCGGCTCTTTCTAACAATGTCAAGTTCTTTGTCTACAGCTCAGTCGACCGGGGTGGTGAAAGGTCGTTCGACAACCCTACCCCGGTCCCCCATTTTATCAGCAAGTACAACATCGAGCATCACCTGGTCGACTCCACCAATACCACGGATATGCAATGGACAATCCTCCGTCCCACTTCATTCATGGAGAACTTCACTCCGGGTTTCGGAACTAAGGTAATGGCGACGGCGTGGAAAGTGGCGGTCAAGGAGAAGCCGATGCAGCTGATCTCGATTCGCGACATCGGATGGTTTGCGGCGCAGGCGTTCATGAGGCCCGGCGACTTCGCGGGCCGTGCCATTTCGCTGGCCGGCGACGAGCTTACCCACTCTCAAGCCAGTGCCGTATTCAAGAGTAAAATTGGACACGAACTGCCGGAGACGTTTCGCTTCCTGGCGCGATTCCTGTTATGGTACTCGGCTGATATTGGAAACATGTTTCGCTGGCTCTACACGGACGGTTACGGCGCGGATATGAAGGCGTTGAAGGCTGAGCATCCTGGCTTGCTCTCTTGGTCCGAGTGGTTGGATCAGAGTGACTGGACGAAGAAGTCGGCTTGAACAGAGGAGCAGGATGGTACTTGTATATGTTTGGAATCTGCCTGCTTTGCGCGTTTGGTATTTTTGGCCTCCGAGTCAGGGAGAATTTAATAGTTAATCTCGTATGTCCAGGGCCTCCCTGGGTGGGCCCCTATGCATAGACCTGCACAGACCTACCCCTGACTTTCGTAAAAAGCCAGGGATAAATATCCTCGCCGCTCTGTGATTCGCGGATCTTCCTTTCCAGAAGGAATTTCGAAGTTTTTTTTTTTAGGGTCCACCGAGACCATTGGATCTAATGATAAGAACCTTATTTCAACCAACCGTCTGTTCAACGCACCCCATGCGCCTCAGTTCGAACGCTTGGGTGTAACGCCAGAAAGAGGAGAACACTTCCGAAATGTGTCATGGGGCGTTAGTTTCTTATTTCTGACAGGGAAACATTCGGAGTCTCCGGGGCGTCCTCGGGTTGTTACATTCACTCGATAGCCACCAAGGAGAGCTTAGCTGCAGCCCCATATGCAAGGCCCTTAGTATAGCGAATTATATTGGATTGCCGTCCTTCGTTATTATACCGTGAATAGATCGAGACTCAGCTTTCTTCGCCTTAAAGGCCCAGAAATGCGAAAACGTGGGAGGAAGAATTCTAATCCGCTAGTCCGGTGGCAACCCCCCGGGGGGGGGGGGGCCCAACTATTGGACAGACACAGAGCGGCTGAATTTTCGCGTGGCAATGAGCCGCCATCTTCGGGATCTATATCCGGCATCTTGGATATCAAGTCTTATACCAGCTTTATGTGCTTGGGAAAGGTTATTCCGATAAGGCATGTAATATCCAATAACCCAAGAGATTCCAAATAGTACCCCCATAAATCTAGCACAGGATGGGGGGATTCAACTATAGAACCCACAAGAATGCCGATGAGTCCTTATTGTACGGTTAAGCGGGTTCCCTTAGCTGAACTGGTCTGCGGTGGAATCGGCGAGTCCGTTAGCTCATCCTCCTATTTTTCAAAGCATACTCTATCCCAGAATAACCCAAAAACAAACCCCTTGACTCCAGTTCATCACTGGCGTCCCAGCAGACCTAGGTATCAGCCACCGTTAACTACATCAAAAATCGTCAACGAAGTGCTTGAGACCCCAAAGAAAATCCACCGCGCTACAATCTCGTACCGTTTTCTCTGCATAGGCTTCCAAGCTCTAGTACGACTCCTGGATGTGCTATGATGCCGTCGGAGATAGGACTGGCGGCATCGATACGTAGAGTAGTCGTTCCGGGCTGCTCTAGCGGTGTTTCGCATTCGGTACGACTACTCCGTTTCAATGATATCGCTGAACCGCGTCATGGGGATTCCATGGTCCTTCACGGGCGGGGACGATCCAATGAGGCGTTCTGTCCATGGTGGTCGTTACTTCAACCGGCCCGTTAAACCCCCCTTGTTGCACTACTGGGCTTACTTGGGCTGACCCCATGTTGGCATAGACTGAAGAGGGCGATGAATGGTCCGCCGTTGTTTGTGCGGGCTGGTTCATGTCCACGCCTGCAATGGCGTCCGTTGACTCAGGATACTCGTTCCCAACGTATGATCCCGCGGAAGAGTAGTGACCATCCCTGAAGACCCGATAACTGCCGGTGCCGGCAATATATAATCCCCCCTGGCCACTGTTGTCGTTCGCGCGAAGATCTTGTGCCCCCGGCGATGCATACTGGTCATCGACTGCCCCATCAGTTGCGGAGCTGCCCCAAGACCCGGAATGAGTATTCTTGGACGGCGAGCCATACGGCAGCGGGCAGTCGTCCCGTCGATCTGACGAAGGGGGGTGAATGGTGCTGCCACTTGGATACGTGCCCAAATGAGAAACAACCCAGATATTGTTCAGACCATTACCATCAGAGTATGGTAACATGCCATGCTCTGTTGGAGCCGGCTCCATCATGGAATCTCCGTGGGCTACGACGTTTTCATCAGGGCCGCCAGCCGAGGAGGTGAGCGAAGTGGTGCCGCGGTAGCTATTGTCCACCTCCGACTCTAAATCGCGCCCATCGGTTCTCCGGGGATGCGGTCGTTCATATTGGCGGGCGTGACCCTGCTGACGGGGCCCGGCCGAGGGAGAGCCCCGGCGAGGCTCGCGACGGGACGGCTTCGAAGCGTATTTCCGGTGTTTGCTTGGCATCTTTACTTGTCGAGTCGAGAAGATGTGCTGACTTCACTACGGTGGTCAGTTGAAGGTGGAAGTGAACCCCGGCAGCCCGAAAAAAGGAGACAGGCTTACTTTTTTAAATGACGAAAGCCGGCACATAACACTGGATGCAAATTTTGATGTCCCACCTATTCATGACATTTAAAGGCAGCAGATGAAACAAGTCATCGTCCAACCAAACAAGTCACACGTCCATTAGCCGTTGCCTTGTGATTTCCGCGGACCAACTTCAAGACTCTAGCGACGTTGGGTAAGGCAACTGTTGGACAGGGATCTGGTCTTAAGGTCTCACCGCTCGAACAATACGACTCGGATAACTCGTTCGAAGGGACATCACGAGGGTGATGGGACGAGGGGGATGGGACGAGGGGGAGGGGACGAGAGGGATGGGACGAGGGGAGATGTCGTGGCTGTTGGTCTTCGCTCTTCGACGTGCCACGACTAGGTATCCAGACGCCCGATCACGACTTCTGGGGGACGATGCAGGATTCGATCTGGCTGGGCTCGGGCTGCGGAGGGGCTTAGGACGTGGCGGTGTCGATGGCTCTGGGGATTATCACTAAGGGGTAGGCAATCCCAAATTCAATACTATTTTCAACTCCCATATTGTTCGCAGGAATTAATACCGATAACGGCTTTTCTTTCAGTCGGAGTCGGTGACTTCAACGTCACACATAATGATCATAAAGGAAAATGCCCGGGAAACTCGTGCCTGGTGGGCGGGTAGCTTCTTGGGAGGCAAGCAGGGGGTACTTCTGGTTGCTATCCCCTCACTGGAGGATTAACTTAGCTTTCAGGGTTGTGACACTGCCCGGAGTACTCTTTGCGCCAATCAGGCATGCTGCCATCAAAGTGAGAACACTTGATGGTGAGTACCTTATCAGAGCCTGACATGCTCTGGTAAAGAGTATGCCACGATGGAGGCTTGGTATACTTGGAGCCAACAGGAGATCCGCCAGGTAGAGAAAACAGGCAATGTACGAGGGAAAGAGACGAAGGATGACTAGGGCATGGCTTACATGATGGCATATATCCTTCAGCAATTGTGTTTAGAGACAAGAACTTTCGTTTGGCCTCTCAGGGGGGGGATATTGAAAGACGAACGCGTCCGACCACTCTTTGATATCAGACTGCGAGGGCGACTTAAAGGAGTCTTCTGCGAACACGAAATATTTGAAACGCTCAGCCTGTCTATGGGTATTTAGCCTGGATACGTTCGTACCTTGGTCTACATAGCATATGCTAGCTCACAGTGGCATCGTTAGGTAAGAGGGCACTCTTCTGCAACGTCACCTTCACTCAAGCCCCCAAACCACAGCCACTCAAAACCCTCTTTGCTCCTAAGCATGTCGGTTTATCACTGCCAGACGGAGCGTCAGTTGGCATGCTAGGTTAGCTCGTGCAGGGAATGTGTGGCTCAACGCTTGGGTGAGGACAAGATGCGGCGGAAACTGTACCCGCAATACGTCAAGACTGGAGACGTCTTCTCAAATCAGGTTTCGTCAATATTTAAGCATTGACACCATGCGTCTTCCACCGGGGAGAGTTTAAATAACCAGAAAACCCTCTGTCCTCAAGCGTCTGAAGACACAACTTTGAATATAAGCAACACGCGATCAGGGGGTCGTGGCCATACCCCTTCTTCTCGGACAGAGAAGTGAACCTATGGGCGCTTGCCCCAAAGCAAGATCAAACTTTCTTCACCACTATTGCAGATTCTAACGTCAATCGGAAAGCTTTTAGATCGATCAGCTTAGGTCTACAAGACACTGACCTAGTTCTGGCGATTATGTACATAATGATGCAGCCACGAGAAACACTACGTCTCGGCCCAGTGCTTCGGCCGATGCTCTGGACTCGTCTCTAATCCAATATAGTATCACAAAACCGCTCATGCTATATCCCAGGGGCTACTTGAAGCGACCAAGGGAACGAAAGCTCACACTGGAATGAGGAGTCCCCGTGCAGCCTAATAGTTTCAGGCAAGGCTTCCATCACTCTGATAATGTCTCTTTTTAACACCATTACGCACGATTTCTTACGTTATGGCAATGTCATGGGCAATTTTTGCTGCAGATAGGCATTCACAACGAATTGAAGCCACTGTAGGCAGGATACATCGGGTGCTTCACGAAACAGCGCCTCCCTCGCCGATAAGCGAGTTAACCGCAATGGCTTAATTATCCGTCTAACCTCGTACCCCACCTAATAAATTGACCTAGCAATAAATACGGATTTGCAATAAAACGCGAGATATATAAAGATTATTAATATTTATAAAAAAAAATAAAAAAAAATACTTAAATAAATAGTTATAATATAATATTACGTTAGCTATAAGAATATTATACGTTAATTTGATATTTATATCTTTTAAAATTTATATAAAACATTAAATTTTAATTTAGCTTTTATTTTTAATATTAATGTTAAAATATTTAATTTTATATTAAATATATATACTTTATAATAAATCAATAAAAATATCCTGAATAAATTGTATAATAAACATTTAAATTTGAAATATTTCATATAATATAATATATAAGTTTTTATATTAAAAATTAATAGTCTATTTATTAGGTAGGGTCCGAGGTTAGAGTTAGTAAACAAGCACAATACAACTTCAAAGGCCCATGTGCTACCCCACGTCCGGGTTTCTAAGTGCTTCCTATCCGGGCTTTTTGCATAAGTACGCTCGCCATTTCATACGCTCAACACCATCTCCAGTTTAATCGATCTTTAAAGACGGCTCTCGCCTGTGGCTTGCGGGGTGCAGACACTAAACGCCAAGCGATGAGCGGTTCAGGAATGAAATTATTTATTGTAGAAAGAGATCTAACGTATGTGGCTATTAGGGGCGACTGGTATGAGTCAGGTTAACGAACGTCCATCCAGTATCTTCACACGACCTCACCGAAACCTAACAGCTTGCAATCGAATGACTGCCGCCTTCATCTGCCACCGTTACTGACGCGCCCTGCCACCCAGAACGAAGCGACCGGTTCATGTACGGCAAGGGCCAGGGGCCGTATGCGAGGTAGAGCGTAGCCCTTGCTTAATGGCGTTGAATAGGCAGGATTTTTTATCTGGGACTACCTCTCCATTCTATCTCGCATATAGTGTTACGCAGACACTATCGAACAGGTGACCGTGCATGACTCCCGCGCCAACATCTTGGCGTGATTCAAGCCAGCAGTAATCCTATTTGGGCGGCTTTTCTCAGTCATGGCAATGGCGTACGGCGTCACGGTTGACTATTGAGAAGGAAACTAATAACCATGCGGGCGCGTTGTGGCTTTCATTAGACAAGCCAACCTAGCGGGGCGCGCCGATGGCTTTTCACCAGTGCGAATTCTCCCCCATTACTCTATCGGTCATTATGGATCGGATGAGGCGGCTGGTTAGAAAGCTCCAGCTGCTACAAGGAGCTATGATTCGAATAGCTAGTGAGCTTAACCCGTTCAAACCCGTTGATAGTCGAACAGTTCCCTCATAGTGCTCCCGCACCGGCCGCACCGGCCGGCGGGGAAGATGGGTGATCCTTACCGTTGCAGTCGTAAGACGCCGTCTGCAACCGGACGATTCCCTTCTGTGGCATTCTGCCGCAGGCTCAGTCTTTCCCCGGATTGTGGACCCCCGCCTCGAGCCGAGTGGGCGACTCGACTATCGTATTAGACGCATCGCAACGCAGCATAGTTGATGTTACGCCGGTACGCCAATCACTACGATGGCCCGGTTGCATCGGCCACATAGCAGGAACCCACGAAACTGGCCCTAATTGGACGAAGCGCGGCGGTCGCTCTCAACGTCAACAACTTCGCAGTAACCCCTCCCTCCTGGGGGACGACTGTTGGACAGCGGCTGTGGGTTTATATTCTTCGTGGTTATTGCTGGGCTAGCACGATGCTCCCGCTTCCCATAAACCGGGATACTGAGACATTGTCGTGATATACGGCCTCGGAAGTGATGACTTGTCCGCGGGATGGACCCAGGGGGTATAAGCCTGTATATGCTTCCGGCAAAAGTCAATTCTCGACGGACATGGCAGCTAACCCTTCGAAATCCTGGCACTCCCTCGCAAGATGTATCCTTTCCGTGCAAGGAAGGTTCCCAGTCGTGCCTCCTGCAGCATGTATCGCGAGCGGAGTACGTACCCGGGAACCTATCATGATTCTCCACCTGTCCTACAACAGGCAATTTGTTGGCGAGTTGTCGGTGCCTACGGTAATGGATAACTTATTATGTGGCGACTTCATTCTATGTTAGTAAGGGCACAGTGGTTAACCACTCGCGTTTTGGCAGACGAGAAATGAGCATCCTCTCTGGTAAGGGGTAAACGGATTGCCGACTATCACCTTTCGATGACGTCGTGAGCGTTACCAGTCTACCTACCAGAGAAGAGGCCTGGAACGTAAACTTGCCAGCAGCATGCTATCGTCGGCTAAGAAGCGACTGCTTCGCTAAGACCTTTGCGAATAGCGAGACGCCTCGTCTTATGGCTTACTTACTGCTTCTGTAGTATGCAGCCCTAACAATCGACATCTTACCAGATTCCCATTTTCACATAAAACAGCGGCATGCTTCTTTTCAGTTACCGCTTAGTATCGTACCCATAACCTATAAAGAGAAGGTGACTATCAACTAGCATTTAATCACTTGTGATCTCGCGACATGGTCCCGGATATCCGCCTAAGTAATGAAATATCTAGTCTTGGGGGTTAGTGTTGACCTTCAAAGGCCCGGAGGCATCTCCTTAATGTGGGTATCACAACCGTTCATCAGTCCCATACCAATCGTCATTCCATATTGTAGCTGAGGCTCCCTTGTATTACCCCTTTTCCGGTGCAGTCCGACTTGCGATTCATAGGGCAGAGAAGCCCGGGTGTTGTTTAGGGTTCCTGTCGAACCTGAGCGTACATCCACATGATTCTCCTCCAGTCGTCGCAGATCTTGAGCCATTGCGCTAGGCGCCATACCATCGTCGCGATAACAGAGAGATCATAAAAGGGTGGGGGGGGGTGGTTGGGCAAAAGCCGGCTAACTCGGTGCGGAGACTATATGCGCTAGCCTCGAAGCCACCCCCATATTTTGAAGCCCGGGATGACCCTTCTTTAGTAGCCCTTTGACGCTCGACTAGTAGGCTCGTTGGCACGTACTATCTCGCGGGTCGGAACTGCCTCTCGCTATGGATCGATAGACTGACACTAGGGAACCTGAGGGTCGACTCCAATGTTGCTGCGTGATAGGCACGGCTAAGAGGGGAGATGGTCTCCGCTAAGCAGGGTTCTTGGGTCTAGGTTTAACGCTCCGTCTCCGGTTGGGAGAGATTCTCCTCATGTGTAATACCGCGTCCAGCAGGAGCCGAAGTAACTCATCTGGGGATTGGATAGGAAGCTATGTCCACGCTCCGCGTGGTAGCCCCAATGAGCCTACTCTGTGGCCAGATCATGCGCGTCTACCGACAAGCTCATCGTGCTAGTTGGTGTCTTCTTAGTCTCGTTTCCTCCGTGCGCTCGTTTAGGATGCATCAAGATGCCGCATTGCTGTGTGGTTTCGTGTTCGTGGTCTTCGGAACTACGACCTAGCGCAGTGTATCGCGGTGGCATCGAGGGTGCAGGCTTCGAGCTTGAGATCCCGGCCGCCGCCGCCAGACTCGAGAATAATGTGGAGGCGGAAAGTTTCTATCGGCGGCGGTTTTCCGAGTTTGGTGCTTCTTCGGGCAAGCCCCATCGGAGGACGATATATAAAGAAGGCGGATGGATATCACGGATGCTTCGAAGCGTGGTTCGGACGATAGACTGGAGGGAACACAAGGTTAGCTGAACTGCAGAGTGTTTGAGCCAGCACAGGTGTTCGGCGTGTAGTCATCAGTGGCAGTGGCTCCCTCCCCTTGCCTTACACCAATAAGCAGCATATCTAGACTCGACCATATATGCAAAGAGACTCCCAGAATCGCGGGCAGAGCCTCATCCCTCTCGTCAAAGGTAGGATGTCGGAGGTGTTCTTACGGAAGGACGAGCGGTAGTCAGACAAAGATCGACCGTATCGGCGCGGCTAGGAGCCGTAAAAGGAAGTACGCATGGTCGCGTTTGGTTCTTTAATTTCTGAAGGAGGATGTAATCGATGAATAGTTGGGGGTCCCATTGAACCTAAGGGGTAATTTGGATAACTCTTCCGCTTACATGCTGCAATTTAGATAACTCAGGTGCAGAACCTTTCACGGGAGCCTCGTCTGAAAGGTTGGCTCACCGCCGTAAGCCCCTGAGTACAGCATGCGTCTTACCTTCAGCGCAGATTAAACCGGGGCACTCTGCGTACCAGTCCTGCGGTTATATCTCGCTTACCAACAAACCGTGTTTACTATCTACACAGGCGCATCCTCGTAAAGCCAGTGGGATCTAAGTTCCTCATTTCTAACCACCATCAAGCAGGCAATGTAACGATGCGAATTGGATGGTCGCCTGACGCTTAGGAGCCGACTAATTAGCCGACTCCTTTGTCAGCCAAGACAGGTTATAGGTGTGAAGGGGTGCCTCCTGATGTTCAATGTTAGCCGACCAACTGCCGCCGGCGCTACGCCCAGCCGGGAAACATGAACACCGACCAAGTGCGCCGGCGTATGGTACATCTCGGTGAAGAGTGACTTGTGATGTTATGCACCCAGACCAGCTGTTGTACCTCAGCCACAAGGGCGCAGGACCCGTGTCAAACCGGCCACACGAGGATGTCAGCCGCCCCTTTTGGATCATGATAGACGATCGTAGACGCTCGATTCGGCAGTGCCGCCTTTTGCCTTGCATGCCTTGTGGGCTCTGGGCCTACCATTCAGGAGCCGAAGGAGGGAGGAGCTGTGGAGTTCATACAGCTGCTGAGCCCACGGGGGGCGCCCCTAGCTTAGGGAGATACCGACAGTTTGGGACAAGGAACCGCAGGTCCTTGCGTTATGTACCTCGAACAGTGCCCGTACAGTGCTTATGTATGCTGGACATGTATGCTGGACAAGGCAACCAAAGGGCCTCGCTGCAGAGAGCGTGTGTGAATGTTTGAAGCCAACACGGCCGACAGCTAGGACAACTCTCAATACAAAGGGAATAGACATGCAAATGAGATCGATACTAGCTATATTCCAGTACCTTAGTTATGCCCATTGAATGACAATAACGCCCAGCCAACACCATAGCGTAGCCGGCCTGTGGTGGAAACGAGCCACCTTAGACAAGGGAGCGATAAGCCTGCGTATGTGACTCTGACACACATTAGGCGCAAGAGGCGATCTAATATTCGCATACACATCAGCAGCCACTAGACAACCCCACCGAGGCTTTATCTACTATAACTAAGGTGTAGATGACAAGATCTGGTTAGACTTACGCAGATCTTCAAGAGCGGAGGGCAATGCAGGGAGTGTATTAAACGGAGCGCTTTAAACGGAGCGCTCTAGACTCCTTTCTTATCGGCAATCTCATAGAGATGGATCTGGTTCGCGCAGCGGTGCAGAAGTCGCGAGCCATGTACAGTTCGTATTATCTGGTCGCCGGTAGGGGTACGGCGTTAGAACCCCCAACTCTACAGCTTTGAGGTGGGAGAACTGAGCCTCAACTCTACTATTCTGCGACATATCTGCCGATGTCTGGGTTCTCTGACCGTTACCATTATACCCTATTCCTAAACTAAGCGACCCCAATGACACCCCCCTCTGAAAGCGGGAGACATTTGATCGAGGGTTACCTATTTAAGAAAGGAGCAATCTGCATATGCAGCACTCGATGGAAGAGGAAGCTCGTCCGCGTTCGCATGCCGGCTTGCATTCCAATGTGCGCTGAAAAGTAAGAGTGATCGCCGAGATAGCCTGGCCGCAGAACGTTATCCTACCACATAGCGAACTATGACGTATATGGACAGACGAGATGTCGGAAGTAACGTTTTTGAGGCTCTTCGGATGAGTATACAGATCGATCACGGAGACATCCCGCCCGAATCAATTTGCGCACAAAAGTTACGTGCATCTGCACGTCAGATCTGGGTCCATGATAAATTCAGGGATCCCGATTCCATCACCCAGACACTCAGCCCATAGCCAAAGTAGTAATTAAGTCCAATTAATTTGTAGGTCGTAGGATGCGTTGCACTGGCGATTTTCGATCCGGCACCTAACTGGCCAATAGCGAACGCAATTACGTTTTTCTGTTAGATGCAAGTAATAGCCCGTATGCATGTCATTAACTCCCTGTAAGTACCTTCCCCCCACAATACTACCGCCAATTACTGGGCCCCGGGACCACTAATGCCCCTATTCCGCAGTGCATACTGTAGTGCTGACGGCGGCAGTTTTTGTGGGTCCTCATACTTGCCGCGAGGAACACTGCGCTCAGTGTCCACCGCAGAGCCGCAATGGATACAGCGGTGGCCAGAGACCAGAGCAAACTAGGCCGTGGAACCGCGGCCGATCCAGGTTGACGCCGTTGCCGCGATGTTTAATACATATCCGCATTCCGGACAGTATTGCCAAACATCGGGGTGAATTACATCCGCCCTTCGGGTTCGTTGTTACTCTTATTGGACCAGCGATGATGTAAATCGAGTCTTTACTTACAAAAGTTCCGGTATATTCGCTTACTTACACGGTTTGAGACGCGGTTAATATCTTCAACATTTTCGCGCTTATAATCTCCCTATAATTCCCCTATAATTCGTACTAGAACATCGTCTTCGATGGGCCTAGGTGAACCACAATACCCGATTCATCAACCACAGCCCGGGATTTGACCCTCATAAATCGAAAGGCACTCTGAATATTAAGGTCAGTAGCTTCTGGAGGAATTTCTACGCGTCAAGCCGAGTTTTACAAGGCCATAAAACCCAAGGTTGTAGTTTGCCCCTATTTAATGTCCACCCCCTTAAGGGGGTACTAGGTCATCTCCGAGTCCCAACTATGCTACAACTGAACAAAACGGATTTACTACTCCGCTATATCTACAGAGCAGTCACTACACCTCAATCAATTCCATCCGTAATCAACTGGTATGGGGTCGGCCCTCTTTGCTGAGTATTAAGTGGCAAAGCTGGAGTATATGCGGGAAAAAGGAGAAGTATATCTCCAGCTCAATGCAAACCGTCGTGTCTCTATTTTTACACACAATACGCACAACACGATTACTTTGGAGCCGAGGAGCACGAACTGATTGATTCGTGACTCTGTTAATATGCAGCTTCTGTTTGTGACTCGTATGGGAGGCGAGGTAGTACCCGACCTCGGATGTTCCTGGATTGTGCCTAGGTATTAACGCAATTCCTGCCCAACCGATTCCTATACCGGAAGTTCTCCCATATATTTAAGCGGCATTATCCCTGCAGGAAATCTACCGTCTTGCGATCCATTTCATCCTTCTTCCTTCGTTTCTCCCTCACTTTCCCGTCCTCATCTTGACTCCACTCGAACCCTGAAGGATAAACAAGGGTCCAGGTCCCCAGGACACTTGAAGTACAGCACATGGAGCAAAGAATGATTTCACGTGGCCCGTATTCAATCATTCTAAGAATTTATTGGTTATGGCCCATCTTTTGGCTATTGAGTGTGATGGCAGCGCACGCAATGGAGGCACGCTTTAAAAGTGACAACCCGCCGCACACCGTTCTACTGCGGGCATCGGAACCAAGTTCAGTACTGATTCATTGCTCTAGTCCTGGAAGTCATGTGCTTATATGAGGTTGATTGAGAATCGGTAGAATCTACATTCTGGGACTTGCTTGAGCAGGAGGCAGAGAGGCTGTTTGGTTACGACTACGCCGCCCAACCACGCCTTCAAAACGGCTTCGAGCGCATGAACCCAGACGGCACCCACATATACGCAGCAGTGGATTTACCCTTCGAGTAAGTTCCATCTATCCGGTCGATATCTAAGGCAGAAAAGGAGGTTTTCCTTTCCTGACGCGGCCGCGAGTAAGCCAGCTGAGTGGGATTTTAGGCCTGCATGATCGACTCAGCCACTGACTACGTACCATCCTATTACAATTACTATGAGGCGGATAAACAGTTATCAGCGCCTCCGTGGAAACGTAAGCCCTCTCAGGAAATTCCCAACGGCCTTTCCCCATGATGACTTCCAGTTCTACAGCGTCGATAAGCCGTCAACGCCGCACGACTTGGTTGCCTGTTACCACCACACTTCCTACCGTCGGCCGCCTCGGGCACCCGATGACGCCTTCTTCCTTCCTTGTATCTTTTTGTTACTGGGTAATAAGCACGCACGTTGCTTAATCCCTGATGTTTCAATTTTTCCGGTACAACAGCTTGCGACCATACGAAAGGCAGGCAAGGCTACCATGGGGGCTTTGAATCGTGACGCCCACATTGGACCAGGAGGCACGATACCCCTTCAGCCCTACGGTGGGCTAGCCACCCTCACCGAAATCTTCCCTCCTCATCCAGAGGGCTTTCACAGACGATGCACCAACACGATGAAACCCGCCATCTGTCTTATTCATGCGTGCTCTAAACGGGACGGAATCGTCCGTCCCCGCGGAAAGGGTAGCCTTTCATACGGTCGCTTATGGCCAGAGCCTGCTCCTGTTCCCGCCGCATATGACGATCTTCATATTGCATATTACACGAACCCGACAGACTTCCACGCAGCCAGAGGAGAAGGCTGCAGGAAGGCGGCAGCCAGGCTACCAACTACCTCGATTCTAGGATCGGGTAGTTACTTAATTAAGCGGAGTAGGTCTCACAGGTCTTACAGCACGACACGGCTCGCGTTGAAATGCAACGTCAATGAAAGGGAGAAAACTCGTCGGGCCGGAGTACGAGGAGGAATCCTAGCCACTTGGTCTGCTTGTCGAAGGGCATTCTGAAAAGGGCATTCTTCACCTGGCTGGGCGAGTCCACAAGAAACCAGCTCCCATCTATTCGGATCACCTTAGAGCATCCAGCTGGCACAGCTGACTGAAACTTTGGCGCTGAGGCTGGTGGTTATCTCAACCACTCCCCCCCCAACCTCCGCATTGAACTCCCCATCAGCGCAGCGCCAACTTATGCAATTCCCTCGCTCCGTTGCCTAGTTTCGGTGTACAGTTAGATCTGTAGTCCGGTTCCCTAGTTCCTGTTAGTCTGACTGAATGGGCTCCGATCTGGCTCGATCGCACCTCTATAATCTCCGAATGCCGCATCGCACAGTGCGGCCTTCGATGCAAGCCGCACATCAGAAAAAAGGGTGGCCCGCAGCCCCCCGCATCTGCATCCATTACCGGCGTACCGTTCCCCCCCATGCAAGCTAATGCAGAGGCTGACAAACCCTGGGCGAGGGCTTTGCCTGCACGCCGCCGCATTCGGAAACACCACTTGAGGGAATTAAGCCACCGGGCCCTCCGTTATAAGCGCAGCAATCTGATGAACGCCCGCTGACCGAAACTGGATCCACGCTTCTCTGAATGGTGATGACTATATGCATTTAAATACCTATAAATTTTGACGATCGACGGGCGACAGTTTGACAAAGCATTTGGCGCGTTGAGGCGTCAGTTCAGGTGGAAAATATCCCAAGATTTATGATGCGCCGCCATGCGAACGCCTTATTTCTCCTCTTTCCGTAACCGCAAGTCAGGCTCAACAACAGCAAAGAGCAATAATTGCGCCCTGAATCCAATATCATCCCAACCGACCGTGCGCCGAAGCGGCATGCATGCATGCATGCGCGGGCGATATGACATTAATTACTGACAAAGAGAAAAGCGGGAATCCGAAAACCGCGGCGCCATTCAGATCAGGACAACAGGCGCCGGAAGCTACAATCCTCCCGTCAGCGCACATGTAATACGCACATTCGTAGAGGGGAGGGTAGTAATTTGCGTGGTGGGTTAGTAGAGACTCGTGCTGACGTGACCTCCATTGCCAAAGCCCCTCGATGGACTATCAGCTGGTGCTCTCTTCAACTGTTAGCTACACTACCTATTAGACGAGCCTCAGGTGATGCAATTGTGCGCTGACGCTGTAACCGCACGAATCAGTTTAATTACTAACTTAGTCCACACCTCATAATTTAAGCAGGTCGTGAATCGGGGTAATTGACACACATTCTTAGGACCCACTAACCAAAAGTGTGTCAATTAATGTTTGACCACGACATGGGTAACTACCCGCGCACGAAAACAAAAGCCCCAATTGTCTCAGTTTGGCTTTGGTTGCCTTGTTGCTCTGTTGCTTGACTGGCTGAACTTGCTGCCGGGAAGGGAGGGGGGCCCGCCGTCCCAGTGCCACCTTCGCCAATCGCGGCCCAGAGCGTCACCACTAGCCGGGAGTCTGGGGATAAACGGGGTCAGGCTGTTTTTGGTGGCCGGCTCTAACTACTTACCCCCTGTAGAACTTGAAGTTGGGCAACCCTGCAGATAGAGGGGAGGCTAGGCGAGGCAGACAAGTGAGCGAGGCTGCTGCCTTACTCCCCACTGCCGGCTGTCTGTTTTCCTTAACGTTAGGTGTGGAGGTGCCTACAGTAGCAGGAGTGCACTGACCAAGTAGTTGAGCCACCCCCTTAAACATACATCTATGACGAACGACAATGGTTAAACACAACAAAATTCTCGTTGGTTTCAGACAGCTACGTTTTCTATTATAAAATTCAACAGCTTGAGTATTGTTTCAACGCTTCTGTAAAATTTTAAGCCACTTTTTGTGTTCGTAACTCCGTAAGTAATTCCAAGACATCGGTGTCGTGGCTTGAATTATTATGACCCGTGCTCTACCAACATACGTTACCGGACGAGCGATTCGACATATAGAGTAGCTGGGTTTAAGTGACCCTAACAAGTTGATCACGGAGGTTAGTTGATGAATATATCTCTGCTTGCTCGTACGAGATACAATATTCATCTCGATATTTTCTTTTCCGTTCGTTTACTTTTATTTTACTTGTTATGTAAGCTACTTTGTCTAACATCTTGTCGGCGGGAAAAGGGGGTTGCGCCATCAATAACTGTCTCTTCCTCTCTCCTTCTCTTTCGTCGCCGGCAGGAAATGATTCAGGTTTAAGGGGACCTTTATATAACAGCCATATGTAAATTATGCCGCAGCTCAAATTGAATTATAATGCTCCAAGGTGCATACCTAACTACCCAGTCGAATCCAGCGGCAGAGAACCGCATGTGCCCTAGGCCTCGTCGTCTACCCCCCTTTTCCTTCTTCAAAGGCGCAAACTAATACGCGTGCGCGAAACGCTGAGTAACCGGGAGATCGAGGAGTCGCCATTTCTTGGGCCAACGGACCCTTAGAACAGCCAAGGTTTTCAATCCTACGGCATCTAATACGAAGGGGTGTGCACTTGCAGATAATACAATAGCATTGTCGTGTCGTCACCGCGATGATCTAAAAAGGCATGATAATTAATAGTAATGCAGTTCAGCTGATCCATAGAAAACGAGTCATATATCCGACGGAGGGCCAACTAATAGTGGTAGCAACCAATTTTTGATGGTTCGTGTTATTGCGCTACCTATGGAAGAATCTGGGAGGGTTTACTTACTATCTGATTAGCCTATACATGATGATCAGAGACTATACTGAGAAAATTGTTGGTTTGCTGCCATTTCGCCCTCCGTCGGATAAACCCTTAGGCATTACCAAGAACCACAACGAAAACCAAGTACTTCGCCCTAACGCCTGACGCCGGTCCCCTATTGACGAATGTAATACGTGCCTGACCCGGTTATTGGGTCACTGTCTAGGTCCATTGTGTCCTCCTCGTCTCCCCTTTCGGCTTTGACCGACGTCCGGCCGGATCCCACGGTCGACGCCCCCGAGAACTCTTCATCCTCCGGATCCAGAGTGCTCATCGCGTCGTTATCTTCTGCTACCCTGCCCTGGTACTTCGCCGCGGCCTGGAACTGGTGGAGATTCTCGTCGTAGACGAGCCACTTGCCGTGCTTGGCAACGCGGCACCCGAGCCACAGAATCCGTTCCTTGCGCTCCTCGGTCATTGACTTCATCTCGAAATACTTCTCGTCATCGTCAATCTTATCGTTCGAGAACCAATCGTTGGGGAAGTAATCTTCCACCCAGAGCAGGCCTTTCATCGCGAAGTCCTCGGGCAGAGGGCGCGGGGCTGGCACCTTTTCTTGTCTGGGAAACTGATCGCTGCGGATCCGGTCGTAACTCCGGTACGACTGCAGTAGGGAGTTGAGTAGGACGGATACGAGTTCCCACGGGATATCGTCCTCGATGAGGGCAATGGCGTTAGGGAAATGTATCAGGTGGAAGATAAACACCATGGTCACATGGACGAAGGGCAGGATATTGGTGTCCCCAATCCGGCGGAAGACCACCGTATAAGTGCCCCGTGCGAGACGGGCTGCCGACGAAAATGATCGCTCGGGCTTTCCCTCACACGTGTCGGTAGTATCCATCTCAGTTGCCTCGTCTGCATTCTGAGGCTTGATCGCGTTCTGAATCTCATTATCTTCCTTTCCATACGACAAGAGTGCGCAGCAAATCGAGATGGCGATATAGTACCTGTGACAAAGGTTAACCCGGACGGAACTCAAAGCAGGCACGGTGAATTCTACCCGGACTCCATCCATCTCCTGTTTGTGCGGTTGATATGGCCGTCTAGTTTACTGAGGAACTCCTCCATTGCAGAGGTGAACTGGTCTAGGTGGTTCCCGCTGAACATAATTCCATTAGCTTTGACAAAGGCGGCGTCAATGGGGATTAGTCGGGAGTTTTGAGTACTCGGTGCCTACAGAGAGGGTTAGGTGAATTCGCAATTCCATTGCGAGCCACGGAGGCTCCCACTCGGGGGACGGACCTTGAGAATTGGGTCAAATAATGTCATAATCGACTCGCGAGCCGAAGCGAAGGGAATCGGCACACAAAGTGACTTCGCATAGTAGAAAAGCTGCTGGAGAGCATTTGGCCTGGCTAATATCGCTAAATGGTGGTAAAGACGTCCGGTCGTCGGAGCTTTGTCGGATGCCTTAGAATACCAATGCCGCGATACAGCAGTCCAAACCTCTCTATCCCTAATATCATCATCTTCTATTGCCATTCTTTTCACCCGCGGGATCAGCTATCAGTCCAGAACTATCACAGCATGGACATACCTGTATCTTCCCAAATCTCCCAAGCATTCGATCCACGTATCTTCAAAGGCGGGTACCGTCTCAAATAACAGGGCCATCATGGAATAAGCCAAATAAATAAAAGTGAGCATATGCTCCAAAGAAGCCGGCAACCTATGCCGCAACAGCTCAAGAAAAGAATGGATCCCATGACGCCACATCCGAGCGGGCATAGCATATTTGGAAGCCAGCCTCCGCAAGGCTGGACTTGCCGAAGGGTGTTGAGACGCCAAAAAGAAGTCATGGTGCTCATGTAAAAGGGTCCTGTGCAAGGCAGTTAAGGCTTGCCATTGCTCGTTATTTAATTTGGCATCATTCTGCGATGACTGGGCGTTGTCGACCTCAATACATTTAGACTCGACCATCACGAGGCCGGCGTAAATTCCCTTGACCTCTGCAACCAGCTGGTCTTGGCTGATGGGGCGCGTCTCAGGCTGCTTAATAAGTTTTGTGGTCTCGCCATCAGCATAAGCAGCATCTGACTCAGGCGGCGTTATCTGATGTCTAGGCTGATGCCTCGGCCTCGCAGACTTCTGCGACGGAGGCTGCGGCGGTGCATCGTCTGGACTCCAAAGCTTCCCAGCGTGCGGCGATCTTCGAAAATCAGGATCTTGGCGGACTCGCGAACGCCTCGGCGGACTGGAACTCTTGGGACGAGCGTCAGGTGATTTTAATCTCTTACTCGAAGGAGGTACTGGCGTGTCATCGCCAGGAAACACATCCGCTTGGCCAGCCTCGGCAACTACAGAAGGGACGGCCTCAGAAGAGCCGGGTTGCGCCGACTGTTTCCCATACGCTCTGCATCATCGAAATTAGTTGAGTTAGCAGGCAAAGTACACTGCAAGGCAAACGGCAACGGCAGAACTAACCGTCTCTGTGGTGTTACCGAGTTCCCTTTCCTGATTTGATGGAGAAGAGTAGGGAAGTCATTTTGTGCTAACAAATCCTGGTGGTGCGTTTCGAGATGAGCTTTTATACGACCTTCAAGATCGGGAAACGCCTCGCCGCAATCATCTATGGGGCAATGAATTCTGGAAGCACTCCTTAAAAAAGAAGTAAAGGACTGTTCTAACGAGCTGTGTTGTGGCATGTTGATTTCCCGTAGTTCCTGAGAGAGGAATATATCCAAAGTGATTGGCTAACTTGCTGACAGGGGTCCGTCTCCTAGCATATGATATGTGGACGAACATTTAGTTCCCCGTCCGGGGGGAGCTTTTTTTGGTAGATACAGCCAACTCCGCTTTATCCCGTGGCGTACGTGGAGAGTACTGTTTGCGCAAGGCAGCAGTGAACCAGTGGCTTGCAACGGATCTGTTGGTTTGCTATTACATCCGAGGAAGTCAAACGCCTGCCTGGACTCGTGAATTAGTAGAATGCAGCAAGTGAAAAGAGACGAGGATTAGGCGTGGTGAAGTGGTTTATGTGTCGTAAACGTGATGCAAAAACAATATTTCCCAACCTGGTCAAGTCGATTGACTGATAATTTACCTTTTTCTTCTTTTTTCCTTATTTTAATTAATAAGAACCCCGAGATCGCGTTTCAACGAGGCTGGAGAAATTGGTATCAAGGTGGGGTTCGAGGGCTTGCAAGAAGTACAATAACCTGGTCTTACTAGAACGGACGAGTTCGCAAGGTGCAACAGAGCCCTTGGGAATCTCATGACAGAGGACTATGACCATAATCTGAGAGTGAAGAGGAAAACATTTGTATTTACATCACAAATGTAGTCCGCGAACTATGAAAGTGTCACACAGCCTGGTTAAGATGATCGATTGGTACACAGTGCTTCAATTACATATACATATACGCTGTGGGTACAAGGTGCATTATGGTCGAATGCCCGACCTGTGTGTCGCCTCGTTTGACAAGACAGAGCCGCATATGCGAACCAGGCGGCCCAAGTGGCCCAAGTTCCGCTCTCCGTCCCTCCAGAGAGACCTTCCAAATTTCTCCCAATACAGCTACGCCCCCCATTCCCATCGAAAGTCCTAGGTATCCCAAACCGCCAGATCCATCGCTGCTGTGAAGGCAGATACCATTAAGCTATCGTGCGCATCGCCCCAGTAGACAATCATCGTCAGTGTCGAGATCTCCTAGGCATACCACAAGCGAACGGAAGGAGTTCGTCGACGGTGACCCACGCGAAACCGGTACTCCAAATCTCTACGACCACCGCCGTGATGATACGCGAACCCCCGGAGCCATGTAACAACATGGCGAAACTTGAAGGAGTGTCCAAAGGGGAATATCATATTGGTAGCTGCCTGCTTGGGGTAGAGCCTCGAGTTGTCAGTATACTAGAATGCATTCAGCCGGTTATGGTAGGTATGGTCAAAGGGCAATCAATCGTCGTTCAATATATTGATAGCACGTGGTGTGGTTCCTAGACCGTAGAGGGCTCGTAGCCTTCCTTCAGCATCGTACGGCTCATGCCTTGTAATCGTATCATCTCCCTTCACCGAAAAGTGAGGGAGAGCCTGTTGACATGCAAGAACGATGGGGAAGTGACAGAGCCTACCTACTGGTAGGACAATGACACGAGACACCCCAGGAGGGAACTTATTGACAGAGAAGTAATATACTTTAAATGTTGGGCATTCTATACTATATGAAAACGGATTTGTCTTTTATTATTCGTATACATGTAAAGAGCCGCAATGTCATGCGTTGGGGGCGGTCTGGATTTTATTTGTACACACTATCACGCTCGGGTACATGACCCGTCGCACTACTGTGCTGTAACTGGCCCAAATTACGGCATGCCACTGGACCCATCGCTCTGCACTTCCATATTAATACTGTCTCCGTTGGAATTTCTTTCTCTTAGCTTTATTTATATCGGGCTGCTACAACGCTTATTATATCCCCATCTTCTGTCACGTGGGATGCGTTTTGGAAGCATCACATCCGTGAGTTGAAGGTGGGCGACATATCTTTGCCCATTACCCCTTCCTGCGTCACTATCATCGGCGGTCTCCGGTTCCGGGCCACGCCTGGGAACATGCCGGGTAAAACCTACGCTCGTTGCGATCGCATGGACTGGGGATGCGAGCAGTATGGGTGCAAGCAGGTGGGAACGTGAGAATGGGTCGATGTCATATGATATGGAATGCTTCGGATCATAACCCCCTATCATTCACTACTAAGTCGAGCAGGTGGATAGATTCCTCTAGGGACTCGCATGCATGCATGGAAAGTTTACAGGCACGTTTTGACCTGCCCTCCCGAAATGCCTCAACAGAGGACCAGAAGACAGCGATGATAGATGAGAATGAAGTACGCAAAGCACCTCGTTAAAGATTCAACTTCGGAAGCATTCCGACGAGTCTACCACTGGCGGCCTCAAGTGCCCGATGGTGTTCCAAAGCCGGCCGGGCCGGCCACCCTACTCCAATTGGAGACGCCGACGCCGTAGATCGGAGTACGAACCAAACGAACCAATGAAGTCGGTCACATTCGTGTTCGCCCGTCTCAACTTCGTCATATATAAGCATTCTCTCCCGCGGCGAATGTGGCGACATTTTCTTCTCCGCTTAACCAAGATGGCAGTGCATGTGCAGGACTACTTGCTCGCTCATTTCACGATTACTCGCTTTATCGCTTTCTTCGCTGGGTTGCACGGGCGGTGGTGGCAAGTCTCGTTACTCGGTGCCAGATGGAAACCCTTGGAAGTGGCGATTCCGACATCAAATTGCAGATGCGGGCTCGACATCCCTTTTCCCTTCGGAAAGCTTTACATTAATACGAGGCGATCCATCTCCCAATCCTTGGGATCATCCTGCGATGCTGCCGGACACCATCCTATCAGGAACCAGGCCCGTATCGACGGCCTTGATTGGCGTGTCTTACTTGTAAAATGGTCATTTTCAGCTTATGCTTGAGGCGCCCTGAGCCTCATAATTGACCTACTAGGCAAAACAAACGAGATACGAAGGTCGCCACCGACACGCGGAGTCATGGCCCGTGAGCAGAAATTTTCTTTGTGGCTGGGCATCACAGTCGCCTATGACTACGGCATAAACAAGCCCAGAAAACCCTCTCACGGGAGACATACCCTGCTCCAGCTTGTCTCTCTACAGTGTGAAGAACCTTGCCACTTATAGACCAGTCCCTTCAGGTCGTTCACCGCCTCGCGACCCAGCTAGGCAGCTGCTGGCGTACGAGTACAACAAGGACCGAGAGAGCTCACCGAATTCAGCTTGTCCTCGAAGCAGCAAGGCAAATTAGGGATCACCTTCGCTGACACATATCAGGCAACCACACGTCCCGGATGTGCTATCAATACAGGAAACTCTGGGTAGAATGGTGCCTGGAGGAACGAGCTGCGGTTGTGATGTCGCCACGATGAGTTATTGGGGTACTAGATGTGAATATCAAGAGTTGACTGGCGGGCAACGTCTATTTATCCAACAAGGGTCAGCTGTACCCGGCATGGATATTAGACTTAAACGCCACATACTCGGTACTACCGCGGACTTTCTCTATTATAGGCCAAGAGGCTCTATCGACAATCATGACTCGTCACATGGATCACAACCCTTGGCAATGAGATTCCCCATTGCCCCGGGGCTACCTGCGAACCAACCAGATGGAATAGGGGGCAGTGAGCTTGGAATACCGCCGCCTGGTTCTCCGGCTGGACAGAGACAGTAGGAACGCGCCCCCAACAATGCATAGTGCGCCCTTCTAGGCAGACGCGTAATGCCACTCAGTTCACTACCGAAAGAATCTCATCAGGTCCACCAGCTGGTTTCAAGTTAGGTGCAGAAAACCTTGTGAATATCGCCACGTCGTCGTGGACTATGGGTGTTCCGTCCGAAGTCGTCAGCCTCGCTCAGTGAATGGGTAAGGTGGTTTCTACGCTCCTCGAATGGTCTTGTAACCAGCCGAGGCTGTAGTAGGTCCACGTACTTCGAGTCTCCTTACCGCTTACATGGCTTGATTAGGTAAAGGTTGACGAGGACCTATCATTGCGTGTTTTTGACGTTTTCTTCGAGGGGTATCACATACGGCCCACAGGCCCGGATGTATGCTCGTTAGCCTATGAGCTTTTTATGATAGCGTGTCATTTTATTAAGCTGACGGGAGGGTGGCAGATGACTTGCAACGTCCTGCACAGTTCTTGTGTGTTTAGTTGCAAAGCATTCGAGAGGCGCCTAGCTGTCACTTTCTGATACGTTCATTTTTCACACATTGGCTTGCCCTGTAATTATCTGGTAGTTGGTGATCCAAAACTGCCAGTTGAAGCAGCGTTTGACTGGTTTGATTCATTGTTACGGCGCCTGAGCAGTCACTCCCCACGGCTTCGTGCATCACACAACATATGTTCTGGAGGGGCCTATTGGGTATAACCCGACGATGCCCGAATTAGCACTTTCGCGAAGTCATACTTGTCGCCCTACACTGCTCGCACTCGCCATAGGGGAAGTCCGGTAGAGGCAGGCTACAGGTTATGAGCTCTAGCTGGCCGGCAATTAGCCGTCAGCCGATGATAGATCATATGTAGGAGCATGCTGCCCGGGATCGAGAGCCCTGTACGGAGGCCCAGCCGAGTTGCTTTTGGTAGTAAAAAGCAGCCCTACGTCGTATCGTGGCTTGAGTATTATTGGAAATATATTGTTGCTCAATAACCGCTCTCCGCATTCCTGGCTCACAACCCGCCAGCACCCTTGAACCTTCCAGTGACCACCCTTTGAAGACACAGTGAGAACGGTAACGGAGCGAAGTAGAAAGCCTGTGACGACTCGAGGCAGCTTCAAATGGGGCCTAAATATCCTCGGGGACCTATGGTATGACTATCAAGTTACTGGAGGCCATACACGTTCTCGAAGCCAAATGGGGCACGATTCAGCATGACTTTTCAGCCATTCATATGCAAAGTAAAGAGTATCAGGACAATGGAGAAGCAAGGAACGCCCCCGATACGATCGGGGGACGTGAGGATGTCTTTTGCTTCGTCCTTCCATAGGACCGCTGGACGGTTCTAGTTTGAAGATGCAAACGGGAACCTGCAGCACACTCGTTCCGGTATCTTGGAGGCTGGAGTGCCAACAGAAGCCACAGAAAGCCATCGGGTTGCCTTCTTAATGCCCAACAGGTGATTCCCCTTGTATAAGTGAGGGGTGCAGCAAACAACCTTCGCACGCTGCGCTTCTATAATTTGAGCTTTATAATGGTGGAAGATGAAGCCCCGTTTTCGTCATGGTCCATACATGAACTCTCGGGTCAGGCGTCAACGCATCTAAGACATAATTAGCTCGCCCCGGTAAGCAGGGAGGCGCATGGCGGCGGCTGTTTCATACGCTGAGCGCCTTACAAAAATCCCTCGCAGCCGTATACGATCAAAAGCATAGGGTTGCCATGCCGACCGCTCGCCAAGCAGTCAGTTCAATGCTTCCAGTTGGTGAACAACCTCACCACGCGATGTGGATCGTGAACCAAGCCAGATAGCCATCGAAGTTACATCCAGCGGCTGCGCCAATCCGTTCCGCAGCTATCCTCCTAGAAGCGAAATAAGGTCACCCATATAAATTATCTAAAAGTCCCAAGTTCGGATAACGTTAAAAAGAAGTATTTAGTATACGAAATTAAAATAAAAAGACCCTTTAAAGTTATTAAGAATTTACTATAACCGCGTCAATTAAAAATAATAAAGTAACTAATAGAGTAAATATAAAAAATATATAACTATTATTAGTAATAAACTTAAATTATATTTAATATTTGATATTATAATACTAGATATTAATAATAATATTAATTAAAAATTAATACGATATATAATAAATATTTATTATTAAATTTTAATTTATTACATAATTATTAGCTTTAATTAAGCTACGAATCTTATACGAGTTATATTAGCAACTGTTATTAAACAGTCTTATATTAAGATTTATATAGGATTTTATTCTAACTCTGTCTTTTAGCGTAGATTATAAGAGTGATTATATTATCTTATAATTTTAAATGTAACATATAAATTAAAACGTTTTAAAATATATTAATAATTTTTATTTACTTAATAACTCGAATTTCTATATAATTAAGTATAAAAAATATATAAAAATATAAAAGAACCCTTTATAATAACGTTAAAAACGATATATTAATAAAAGTTATTTTAAGAAAAACATTTACTTATGAAGCTTTCAATATATATAAAAAAATTTACTTGTTTAAAAGAAAGAATTATATATTAAGCTTTAATATTCTAATAGCTTAATAGTTACGCCTCTAGTTTAGAACACCGTTTTTAAAATAGCGCTAGCTTAGAAAGCTGACCAATTAAAGCTTCGGCTCCGCTACTATATTAGTAATAATTGAAAGTTTTAAGATTTAATTAATTAATCGTATACGAAATCGTATTTATTATCGTATTTTAAAAAATCTATATTAATTTTCTTACTTATTCTTTTAAAAATATACGATTTATAAAGATATTTTTAATTTACGTTTATAAAAAATTAATAATATATATAAAAATAAACTAATTATATAGTATTAAATATTTTAATATATTATTATTAAAATTAAAATTATTTCTTTAAAAGTTATTAAATTTATTATATTAATTAGTAAATAAATTTATTATATGGAAATATTTTATTAAAATAAAATTTTAAAATTGCCTTCTTTTAAGTAACGTAAAAATAGAATAAAAGTACGATTAAATCGTTTAAATATAAACTCTAATATATAATATATATTTAACCAACTAAAATCGTTTTCGTAAATATTACTAATTTTAATAATTTTAAACAAGGTAATTAAAAGGTCGTAATATATTTATTTTTACTTTTTAATAATATAGTATAAATAATATAAATTAAAGAAAGCTTTTATATTAATTTTATTTTAAAAGAATTAAAAAATACTATTATAATAATAATAGTATTAATTAGCGAAAATATAGATTATAATTAATAAGAAACTAATATTAAATAATATATATAAGATAAAGTGCTATTGAGATATCTAGCTATGTATAGCTAAATCTGTCAGCTAGCCACTGTACCAAAAGACTGGATTAATAAGAGCGCACTTATTGCGCTACTTATCTGCCATAATCCGTTCACTATATACATATACGTACATAGGCAGGCTCTGGATAAAATTGCTGGGACACCCCTACACCCTATATTAAAACGCGCCCAATTTCGCTAATATCCTTTTATTTCATTCGTAATTAAATTAATAACGCATTAACGATAATAATTTCTTTTTAGTATTATTATAAAAAGCAGAAGCTGTAAATTATAATAAATGTTTCGCTATATTTCTGCGATTTTTCTAAGCTAAGTTATATATAAGTAAATATAGTTATTAATACACTTACGTAGGCAGCTATTAAAAGCGCGAAACGCGTTATTAATTATTATGATATTAATTTTTCCGATTGTTAAATTTGTAAAGCCTTAAACGTTTCTAAATCTTTAGGAAATCGTATATTTTACCTTATCGCGATTAGGACCTTATTTTGGAGGTTGTAGCTGCGCCTGCGGCGTAGTAATCGTAGTTACAGCTAGAGCTTTTAAACAGGAAATATTTGTTAGGGGTCTAATATATTAACTAAACCTCTTTAAAAATATTACCTATAAAAACAATAAAACCTTTAAAATAAGGCTTAATAACAAGTTATAATTTTTCAGCTTCGTTTTAAACAGTTTTATATAAATTTTCAGAAATTATCAAAATAAATCTTTTAAATATAATTTCAAATTAGCGTTACTTATTTTATAATTACGAAAAGTTAATACAGAATTAAAATCTTTATCTCCCTATATATATTTGGTTCTGATTAAAACGCGATTAATATTATAAACTTAAAAAAATAACCGAAAATCTCGTTTTCGATATGCTATAACCCTTTACCCCTTCCGGGCCAGCATTACGATAATATAACCTTACGGGCCAAAATAATAATATACAAAACTTAAAATCGCTTATAATAAACCCCGAAACATATTTTTTTCCTAATTAGCTAAATATAAATAATATATTAAAAAGTTTAAAGTAAATACTTTAATTTTTCGATTACTTAATTATTTAAAACGAAATATTTATTTTTATTTAATAATTTTACCGGTTTTTTACCGATATAAACGTAATTAACCTATATATCAACGTTATATATACGGCTAATATCTTTACAAAAACTTTACGCCGTTGGTTTATTTGCTTTATATTAAGCGCTATATTTAGCAGGTAAGGCCGTATTTTACGGAAAAAATAGGTAAATACGGTACATAATCTAGTTTTCGGAAAACTTAATATTCTTTTTATCGTTAAAATAAACTTTAGGAAATCCTTAATTATTTAAACCTTTTTTTTAATAACCGACTTAATTATTATTTAAATCGTACCTTTAATTAAGTTAATTAAAAACAATAAACTTTTATATTAAAAATACCGTATTTTATTTTTATTTTAATATCTGTAAATACGAAAAAATTTAATCCGGAAATATATGAACGTATAATTACTAAATAACATAATTATATTATCCTTAATTCTAAATAGGTATCGAACGATTAATTTTAATTTGTTATATTAAATTTTATTTTCGAACGGCGGTATAATTTAATTACAATCGATAAAACATATTTATTATTAAAATAAAAAAATTTCCGGTTTAAATATATTAACATCCGCAACTTACGTTTTATCCTTTTTGCTTATATATATTAATTTACGTATATAACAATTACTAATAGCATTATAAAAAAAAATCGCAAAATATAATAACTTTTATTAAATCGGTAATTTTATTAAATATAGCTATAAAATAAAGGTCCGGCGTTTTAATATTAATCGGCCCGAAATCGATATTACTATCTTCCTTATATCTAAAGGTTAACGTTCGAATTAAGCGTATTTAAATTTTTTAATAACGAATATTTCCGAATTATTAAATAATAACCTTAAGACTTAGTTCGATAGTTTACGTATTATTACTAAAATTATTATTTATATTAATAATAAGGTAAAAATTAGAAATATCCGTAATTACCTGATTAAAACGTTAAAGGACCGGAGGTATTTGCCGAAAGTTATAAAAACGGTTATTAAGTTTTATAACTTTAAAATACCTTACAGTAACCAAACTTATATATACGATAAATTAAAGGAGCTTAACGGTTTTATCTGTATCGTTATATCCACCGTTGTTTTTAAATTAAATATAAATATCCCGGATATTAATCGAATAATATAATAAGAAATACCGAAAAGCTTTTTTATAAAAAATTTATAATAACGATTTAATCGAACGGTCCGTAATTATAAACGATTAAATATAATTAGCCATAAATAAGCCATAGTATTTGCACCTTATTAAACGTTCGATAAATATAAAACTAAACTATTTATTATAAAAAAAATTAAAATAACAAAAAAAATTTAAACCTAGTAAATTAAAAACTATATTACTTATAAAAACATAAAGGTTATCGTAGAAATTAACGTAATATATTCGGATAATAAAAAAAACGATACGTAATTTATTGTAGATAACCCCGATTAGAACAAGGTAATTATCGAATTTTAATCTTGTCTTTCGATTAATTAAAATATTATTCGTATTAACCGTAAATTTCCGAAATAAATTAATATTAATTTGCGAAACCGGATAAAAATAAGGTATTAATAATATGCGTTATTTAACGGCAAATATATACGTAAAGCGATCTTAATATATTTAAAAAAAACAAAACCGTTATGCTGGAAAAGGACCTTAATAACTTTATCCCGGCTAGATTTTATTATAACTTATATATGCTTAATTTTATTTATATACCCGAATTTTTAAATTTAAAAATATTTACGTAAAAACCGTTAAAAGCCGGTTCGTTAAAAAGGGTTATTTAAAAAATAATAAAATCCTGGTATAAACGACGGGCGAACGAATTATTTTTTGCGCAATTATTTCCGTTTAGTAACAAAAAGGTAAAATAGATATTTATTTTTATTAAATTTAAACGGTCCTTACTTAATACGTTTCTAAAAAAATTAAACGAAATTTAAGGTTTTTATTTAGTCCAAAACGTAATCGAATTAGTTAAAACGGTTCCCGGATTTAATAAATAGCAGTATTAAAACGTTTTAAAAAACCGCCTTTTATCTGCGTTATATTTAATTTATGAAAAAACCGTACTTGCCATTTTATAAAAAATACGGGAAATTTTTCGTAAACGGCGGAATTCGTTTAACCGAAAGCAAAAGCGTTATATCCTTATATTACGGACCGATTTATATAAATTACGGATTATTACCGTATTATAAATTCGATAAATCTCGGAAAAAATTACGAAATTACCGTAAACTATGCCGGGTCCTAATTAAGGTATACCGTATACGGCCGTCCGGTTTAAATTAATAATTAATAATTTAATAATAAACCTAATAATTTAAATATTAATCCCGTACGTGGTTTATACGCTTTCGCGATTTAAAATTGTAATTTCGGTTATAACGATATTTATAATTATATACGTAATTTACGGCATATTAAATAATTTTAATTAAAAACTGGTTTTATCTTTATTATTTATAATATCGGTACGGAACTTATTATTTTTTAATATTATTAATCCGCCAGCCTTATTTTCGTTACTGTATTTATATTTGCATAATTCGTTTATTTTTATATCGTTACCGGAGTTACCGGGGTTATTAGAATATAATAATATATAATTTAACGTTTTAAATAATATATTAGAAATTAAATCCGAAATAATAATCCTTATCGAAATTAAGAAATCGTACGCTAGGAATAAACGGTACTTATCCGATAATAATAATAATAACAGGTTAAAAGCTAATCGCGATATTAAGTTAAAAAATAAAAAACGAAACTTAAACAGCTTTAATTAAAACGTATAATAAAAAATACGTTCGGTTTCGACGTGGCGTTACGGTTTTAAAGTACGATAAATATATATATTTATATAATATTAATTAAAGTTATTAAATAATATTATTTATTTATTATATTCGTTATTTTCGCTAATTTTTAATACGTTAAATTATATATAAATATTAATTTTTTTTAATTCGGATTAACTATATATTATAATAAATATATAATAAACCTTTTAAACTAGGAAATTTAATAAATATATATATTACGCATTTTAAATTAAAATCCATTACAGTTATTAACAAATATTTCTTTTTAACTTATAATCCTTAATCCATAATACCGAATTAAAATTTTTTAAATCCTATTTTCCGGTTTTTTTTAAACTCGTTATACTAACTTTTAAAATATTTCCATCCTTTTTAACCCTTAAGGTACCTTAACTTAAATCGATTAACTAATATAAAAAATTAATTATACGGGTAAATAAATAATATAAATAATTTTTCGTTAATATTAAAAAAGTTATTCACTTATTACGTATACAGCTGTTCCGGTATCCGTTTTTTTTTAAATATTAATTCGAAATATTTAAAATCCCGGTTTCGTAACGGATTTTAATTAAAACCCCGTTACGTTCTTTCCGGAAATTTAAGGCTTACCGGTATTTCGGGTTACAACTTTTAAAACTTCGTTATCCGAAATAAATAACGCGTAAAAGTACGAATTTCCTTTTTTTTGGTACCGCCTTTTTTTTTATCGGTATAATTAAAGCCCCGGGTAAAAATTGGAAATTTTTTATTTTAAAATTTTATATCCGTATAATAATAATAGGATATTTTAGGTAATTATTAAAATTTTCGGGATTAATACCGAATATATTACGGTACCTTCGAATTTAATTTTTATATATAATTATTTAATCGTTAATTAGGTAATTATAATTACGGATTTTTTTTTCGTTTAATATTATAAAAATAACGTTTATATAATATATATTATATAATATATCGCAGTTTTATATTTTTAATTGGAATTACGAAATTATTATATTTTTAATATTATTTATATTATGTAAATTATTATCGTATATAAATATTCGAAAACGTTTTGCAACCCGAATTATACGGGTTTTTAAAAAATAAGTACCGGTTAAATCTGTAATATGGAAAATATTTATTTCGCGGTTTTAAAAACTTACTATCCAGTAATTTATATTCCTTATATCGTCGACTTCATTATTATATTTTAATATAATAAAAAAAACGAATAAAGTTTTATACTATTATATTATTTTTTTTAGGTTTAGTAAAAACGGATATTAAAAACCGTTATTATATATAAATACGTTTTTTATTAACGTTTCGTAAGTTATATATATATAACTAAAGTTCCCGAATATTTACTGAAATATAACTCCGATATTATCGTTAGTAAAATATATATTAAGGTATATATAACGGTAAATAAATTACGTTTTTTAGTATAATTTAATATATTCCGTTTTATTAAAACCTTATAATACTATAATTTTGTCGAATAATTTTATAACGGTAATTAAAAATAATTTTTTAATTAGTATAAAGTTTAAAAGAACGGTATATATAACTGGGGTTAATATAAGAAAACTAATACCGTAATTAATATAAATCGTATCGAAAGTTAACTTAATAATATTTATATTTTTATGTACGTTTTAATTTTTTGTTATATAACTATATAAATTACGGACGTAATTGTTATATTTTACTTTATTAAATAATAATAATGTTATTATAATAATTGCTTAATATTAAGTATTATATAAAAAATATTAATACGTGAAAAATTTAAGGGTAATATATATTTACCGGTTTTGTTTTAAATTAATTAAGATTAAAAATAGGAATATAAGATATAAAATATATAAGATAAAATAAAGTTCGTATATTAAGTAATATCTGGGTATATTATTAATAATAATATAAAATATAAAGGGATTTATAATATATAAACGAAGTTTACGGATAATTAATAGATTATAAAAAAATTTAAAGGTAATATATATAATTAGGATTAAAATATATATAAATTTTAGGATTATATAATTATAAATATATAAATAGCTAAGTTTATATAAGTTATTAAATATTAACTTAAAAGTTAATAATATTTTTTCCTATAACGAAATAATAATATATACAAGGTAAAATGCTATTAAGGTATCTAGTTATATATATACATACAGGGAGCTGATCTATTTACTAAGTATATGCACAAATTGGTTTCATAAACGCGACCGGGGAGTACCTTTTAAAAACCGTTCTTTCTTAGCCAAGGACCGGAAAAACGTAATGCGGGTTATGTAATACGGCAACTGACGGTAAGATATACCCGATTGATTGATTAGTTCCTAACGCCCCCAATCGTGACTGGTCCTACCAGCCACCCCTTAATTGTCGCCGACACGGTGGTGGAGCCGAAGCCCCATGGTCTAGCTCCTTTAGGAGGGCGTCACCTAAAGGAACGGCGGCCCAAGCTGGATTTGAACCAACTGTCTTTTGCGCCCAACCGCAACAGGGTGCCCAAGCCTGTCGCAATTGAAAAAGACACCCAGGCTCGCGACCACTAAGCTATTAGGCCGAAATAATAATATATAAAAAAGGAACTAATAACTATATATAAATTATACGATATTTTTTTTGTTATAAATTGTTTAATATAATTTATAAAAATTTTTCAGTTAAATACATATTAAATAAAATTATTATAACTATTTAATAATTATTATTATTTATTTTATTATTATTTATTTTATAATTATTCTATATATTTTTTTATATTTTATTATATTATAATACTTAAATTTAACTTATTTGTAATATAATAATTATTATTAATCCGTTTTTTTATTTAACATTTAAATTTTTTTTTTTAATATATACCTTTATATATTTATTATAATACGGGATATAAATAACTTTACCAATATGGTTGATAATATATTAGATATAATTGTTAATAATGTTTTAAATAATAAACGTTAAATAGGTCCGGTAATTTTTAAATTTCCGGCTAAATAAAAAAAAGGTGGTTAAATTTGTTAATAATGCCTTTTAAAAATAACTTTACGGATAAATAACAAAAACCCGATTTTATAAATAACCGGAATTATTATTAAAATAACCTTAAAAATGGGTAACGAAAGACCGATTTTATAAATAGTTGTAATTATTATTAGAATAACTTTAAGGACGGGTAATAAAAGCCCGATTTAAAAAATAGCAGGAATTATTATTAAAATCCGCGGTATAACGTATTTTAAGGTTTTGTTTTAATTAAAGCATTTTCGTATTATTTACATAATATTCGATTGTTTTAAAATATAGAATATTTTTTACGGAAAGTATATATTATATATAACCGATTTTAAATATTAGGTATATATTATAAGGTTATATTAATGTAAAGGAAAATTAAAAGGCTATAAGTATTTTACGTTTTAGTATTAATAGGAATATATATTAATTAGGAAAATTTTACGATTAATTAAAATTTACAAATTTAATAATATTACGAAAAGTTTATATTATAAATAGAACTTTTTATTATATTAAAACGCGGTATTTATATAAGTATTAAATATTAATAATATAACCCGGAATATTTTAAGTAGTAATAACCGGTAAAATAAAATTTACGTTATGGCAAATTATACCGGTTTTATAAATTATTAAATTATTAAGTTAATTACGGATTTTTAATTAATTACGGTTTTTGTAATTTAACGAAAGGGATATATAAATTAAATATTTTGCAAACGATATAAAAAAAAGTTTATAATTTTATAAATTAGGTTAATTAGTTAGGAAATATATATTATATAACCGTTTTATAGATATTATAATTTGTAAGGTTATACGGGCGATAAATGTATAAATTGCGTATAGGAATACGGCGGAAAATATTTATACGTAATTTTTAAATATTCGGTATTATTATATGGTCCGAATAAAGATTTTCAAAAGGATTTAAACGCGGATATTACGTTTAGAACGAACAAAATCTTAAGTTTCGAAAATATGGAAAAAATTATTAATATATAGGTTACGATAATACGCGAAAAAAAGCAAAATAAAATAAAAAATTTTTAATAAATACGTAAAAACGCTAGTTAGTAAATTAATTGTAGATAAGATATATAAATTAATACAAAATTATACGATATATTTAATTATAAGTAATATGATATTATTAATATGTTAATTTATTTTAATACGAAAAATTTATATAATATTATTATAAATAAAATATACGAATAAAATGCAGTTAATTAAGATTACGTAATATACCTAGTTATATTAATATTAAAAATATAATAAAATCCCCGTATTAATTTTAACAAAATATAGAAATAATAAAAATATAAAAAATTATAATAATAATTCGTTTTTGTCCGATAAATTCTTATTTTGTTTATCCGATAACGATAACGATAAAAACGGACCGTTTTAATTAGAACCGTTTATTAAGTTATTTATAATTTATATTATAAAATTATAATTTTTTTTATATGTAGAATATTACGGTTATCCGAAATTAAATTATCTTTAGTAAATTCGGTATTAAAAGCTTTTCGGGTAATTACGTTAAAGTTATTTATAAGTTAATTTTCGTTTTTTGCCGTATTTAACTAGTTAAATTTACCTTCGTTACTAGTAATAGGTACGGTATTATTAAAATTAATAAGTTTAATTTTTATAATTTTACAGCCTATGGTTAAAATATTTTCGAATTTTTAGCTATTTTTTTTAATACGAAATGGATATTTTTTAATAAGTTAGAAATTACGAAGTAAAAAATAAATGCGTTCGAAGATTTCGTTACGAAAGTCCCGAATAACGTAACGTTTATTTTATAAAAAAACATAACGGGTATAAAATTTGCGTTATAAGGAAATGCGGTATTTAATTAAAAACGAATTTCGGAAAAATATAATATTAACGTTATATATATTATTTTTTAATCGGCGGAAGTTGTTAGTAAATTATAAATTATAATATTTGCCTTTTCGATTAAATATTTTCTATATTTTTTCTTTAAATTATATCGGAATTAGATTTAATATTAAAATTAAATTAATAAATATTTAATTTAATATTGTAAAATGTAATATCCAGTTAAAATAAAATATTTTTTTGCCGTAATTAAATTAACCGGCCTTATAAAAAAATAATAATAATATCGGTATTAACCGTTTAATATAATTAACGTCGTTATATCGTATAATATACGAAAAATATAAATAAACCCGGGTTTTTTAAAGGAAATAGTAATAATTTTAAAAATTTTTATTAATAGGAACGGTATCGATTAACGGTTAGTTGTTATTTTTAATAAAGTTAAAAAAATTATCGTTTTACGGAATATTGTTTATATTAAAAATATTTCCGGCTTTACGGTTATCCGATAAAAAAGCTTTATTCGGTACGTTTTAATTAAAATTATACTGCTTAAAAAGTAATATAAATAAGTTATATTTCTTAATTAAAAAACGAAAAATTTACGAATTATCCGTTAAGTTATTTATGTTATTAAATAATATATTATTAGTAAATAACGATAAAAGATTTTCGTCGGAAAAATCCTTATTTATTAATGCGTTTTAATTAAAATTTTGCGATATTTCCCTTATTTATTTAACGTAATTAAGATATTTAAAAACTATATTATACGTAATAATTTCGAACTCGGCGATAGTTAACCGGGAATATATATACTTTATAAACTCTGTAAATTGTATTTTCGAAAAAAATTTTTCGATCGAGGTATTTTTTGCAGTTCTGTATATGTTAAATATTTTTGTTATAAATAATTCGTATTAAGTGCGTAATTCCTGCAGAAATAACGCGAATATACGAATATTATGTATATAAAAAATAAAAAATTCGAAAAAATAAATTTTCGGCGATTTTTAATATAACTGTATTATCTTATTTAAAAATTAACGATCCGTTTTTAAAGTTATTTATATTTTATGTATTCCGGTTATATTATCGGGTTAATAAATACGTATAAATATAAACAAAAAATTTATCTGTATATAAAATAAAGTAAAAATAAAAAAAAATTACCGTTTCTTATTATACGGATCGGCTGTTTTAATTTAATTAGCCTGTATTTTCCGAATATAATTAGTTATTTTCTGATTTTTAAAAATAAAATAAAAACGTTTCGAAAACCGATAAAAAAATTTTTTTTTTTGAATTTATATGTTCCTTGGAAAAGTTTTCGATAAACGTTATAGGTGCCGTCGATAGTACCTTCGTTTTCGTTAATTATACCTAACGAAATCGAAAGGTGTTTATTATACGGTATATGTTTTAATTTTGGAAAACCGGGGAATTTTTGTTTGTTACGTTTATAAAGTATATTAATAAAAGTAAAAAATAAAATCAGGATAATGTTAATTACGAATTAATAAGAAATATTAGGTAATATTAAATATTATTATAACGTTTTATAAAATTATTTTATTTTGTAATATTAATTAAGCCGGAATATAAATTATTTAAACTTTTTTTTAAGAATATAATTGTAATAACGAATAAAAACGATAATAATATTCCGTATAACGGTACCGTATTAAAACGTTATATTACGAACGTAATTTTAAATATTAAAGTTATCGTATTAAAATACGATATCGTTTTGTTATACTTAGTTATAAAGTATTAATTATTTTAATTAAAACTGTATTATTATAAAAAAATTAACGTAGTTATTTTAGCTTTTTCCGTTAACTGGTTTATATTTTTATTTAACGTAATATAACTTTCGTAAATACTTAATTTTTTTAATATATCGATATTATTCCGTAATAAATTTGAAAATAATAAGAATTTGTTTAGTAAATAAAGTAAATAACTGCCGTTAATTTTGGAAATTATTTTAATTATAATAATTAAGATTATAAAAAAAACATATATAAAAATATCCGGATCGTTATTATTTCGAAAACGTTTCGTTTTCTGTTTTGTATTATACGATTGTTATTTTTTTTTTAGGTATATAATTACCTGGTTTAAAAGTTTAAACTAGTTAGAAATAAGCGTTTTTAATAAACGTTAATTTTCGTTTAAAGTAATATAAATTATTTTAATTTTAAATAATAATTTTTCCGGCGGGCGGCGGAATTTAAGTTTTTTTGTAAAAGTTATAAGTTTTTTATGTAATATATTATAGTATTTACGTATAATAAGGTCCTGATTAGTAAAAGTTATAAAGTTTGGTTAATTTTCGCATATTAATAACTTTTTACGTATTCGTTTTTTTTTAATACGTTAATTAAACGGTTAATCCGAACGGTCGAATTATAAGTTCGGTTATTATTATTATAAAGGACCTAATTATAAATAAAGCTTTTGAATGTTATATCCGTTCGTCGATTTCGCCAGAATGTTAACGTACGTTTGCGTATATTTTATTTTTTTAAATTTGCGCGGTAAAACTGGAAAAATTCGGATTTGTTGTATTTTGAAAGGGGGGATAATAACGTAACGGGTTCGGGCTGTAATTAATTAACCTTTTGAAATTTAAGGGTAGTAAATAGGTTTTAATTAGGATTAAAATAGTATTGATAATAAGCCATAATTAACGCGATTATATATATATATATATAACTTTACAGAAACGTATTGTTATTAAGTTATTACGGATTTTTGTTTTTTTAAAGAAACAATTGCCGAAAACGAACGTTTTTTTTTACAACTTGAATTTAGGCTTTGTTGGCTCGATAAGGGAATTTGGGATTTGATTGGTTAATATTTAGCGTTGTGGAGCGGTATTTGAGTAACTTTGAAGAAATTGGGAAAACGAGCCAGGGAGGCCTGAGCTAGCTGAGGTAACGTATATTATAAATGTAAGAATACAGCCCCCTGTAACTAAGAAGACTAGGCTAAGACAGGACCTTATATAAATCCTGATAAGAAACTATCTAATAATAATCGCTGATACGATTTACGGGGTTTATAACTTAGTAAAGTTAATAATTTATTTAAACATTTAATAATTATATTAACGATTTATTTAACGCTTAACGAGTTAATAGTTTAATTCTTTTAAAGGGTATATTTTCTAAAATAAAAAAATTAATTATTAAAGAGGTATTATAGGATTAATTACCCTTATTATATATTAAATTGTATTGAAAATATATACGTATTAAAATATTTAAAAGGTTAAAAAGCCGAATAAATAATTAAAAAAACCGAATAGATAAATTTAAAATCGTAAAAAATAACGCGTATAAGAAAATTATATCGCTAAAAAGTAAAGCGATAAAACTAAAAAATTAAAAAACGGTCGGAGGTTATAAAGGTTGCGTTTTAAACCTTTTATTTTTATATATATTATACTCTTTTAATTTGTAAAGAAAATTACGATAAGTTTTTTTTCCTTAGCTTTAGTTAAATAAAACTTAGCTAAAAATATTACTGTTAAATTTAGCTAAGTATAGGTAATTACTATTAAGCAAAAAGATCCTATATAGAAATCCGGTTATACGGAAAAGTAATGCGGTAATTTTAAGAATTAAAGCCTTTAGAAAAGGGAGTAATTATAAAAATACAGCCCTTTGTAGCCAAGAAAATTAGGTTAAAATAAGACGTTATATAAATCCTAATAAGAAACTATTTAATAATAGTTGCTGATACGACCTACGAGATTCGTAGTTTAGTAGAGCTAACAATTAGTCTGAATATCTAACAGCAAAATCGAAACAAAAATAGCCGTTCTCGTAAAGCGAAAAAAAAACACGTTAAAAAAGGGAATAATTTAAACGCGAAAACTTTTTATAACGACCCTCGCTTTTCTAAAACGAAAAGAAAAAAACGCAAATTCGATAATACCGCTATCGAACTCGTAGATTATTTTTATTATTATACGCCGAATCCATATATAAACTATCGTTTAGGTTGGCAAAAGTTAGCCTTTAAAGCTGGGGCACGAACTAGCTGTTCCTTTCGCACCATTTGCCGTACCTTCTAGCCTTTAAAAATCGAAACTTATTCCGAAACGAAAAAGCCTAAATTAAACAAATCCACGAAACGTTATCGACGAGAGCGAAATAAGCGAAAAATCGCTTTCGAATATTAGGCTAATCTTAAATAAAGGGTTAAGGTTATATTATAAGACGAAATATACTTTAGCTTTAGAAAAAAAATAAAAGAAACGTTAAAAGGAAGCCCGAAAATATCTTTATATAGTAAATAGTATTTAAAGTAAATGAAAAAATAAATAAATAATAACGTAAATAAAAGTAACAGTTTTAAAAAAACGCTTATATTACGATCTACCCTTAAATACTACGAAAATAAAGCTTTTTATATTATAGCTTTAACGGCAGTTAATAGTTAACGCTTAACGTTTTTTTAATACGAATTCAAAAACGATTAAAAGAAGATAAACTTAAATACGTATATTGCGATTATAAAATAAGCTATACTTTTCGTACAGCTTTATTTCAGGCGTAAAAACTTAATTATATAGCAAAATAAGGATTTTAACTATACGTTAAAAAAACGAAGGCGTAATTAATAAAAAAGGGTTACGTTACTTTTTATAACGTTTATAATAGCCCCGAAACTAATCTTATCGAAAGCGATATTAAAAAAGTTAAGTTTTATATAGAAAATAATTTTTATATTACCCTTAAGCAATTAATTAATTTCGCTAAAAAAAGGTGGGATATAATAAATAAGCAGAAGACTAAAGGTTATTTCGAATCTATATTTAAGCGGTAGCAGAACTTTATTAACGGCGGAATGTAACGTATAGCTTATTAAAACATTATTAAATTATTATAAAAACGCAATTCCTAACTTTAATTGCGTTACGTTATACGAATAACCATTGTTATCTCTTCAAATATGTGAGAGTTATATGGGATTCGGGAGTGTGGGGCGGTGGGGTGTCCCAGTAATTTTGTCCAGAGCCTGACAGGTAGTTTGTACAGCGCGACCGAAAAGCACCTCCTAAAAACCGTTCCTTCTTGGCAAGGCCGGATAAAAAACGTAATGCGGGTTTTAAGATACGGTAACTAACGATAAGATATACGATTGAATTGATTGGTTCCTAAAGCTCTCAATCGCGGCTGGTCCTAAAGCTCCCAGCCACCCAATTGTCGCTGATACGGTGGCGGAGCCGAAGCCCCAATTAGTCTAGCTCCTCTAGGCTGGCGCGACCTAGAGGAACGGTAGCCCAAACTAGATTCGAACCAGTTGTCTCTTATAGCAATCGCAATAGGGTGCCCAAGCCTGTCGCAATTAAAAGAGACACTCAGGCTCGCGATCACTAAGCTATTAAACCAACTTTCTTTTATAATATAATATTTATATTAAAATTTACGGTATTAATATAAATATAAACGGTTAATTTTTAAAAAATAATAAGTTATATTTATATAAAACGAATTCGAATAAATATTATATTAGTTAATTAATTCGTTATATATTAATATATCGAATTTTAATATTTATTATTAAAATATATTAATAAGAAATTATAACTTTAAAACGATATATTATTTAATAAAAAACCGTTTTTACATAAAATATTACTTTTAAAAAATTAAAAAAATAAAATTATATAAAATATTAAAAGCTTTTCTTTAAAGAAAACGTAATTATATAACTTAATAATTAAGCTTTATTAAAATTTAATATTTTCGTTAACGTTTTACGTTAAAGTAACTTTAAAAAACTTAATTATATAAACTTTTATTAATAAATATTTTTAATAGGATTTTAAACGGCTTTCGTAATTAGAAATAACCGCATAAATTATTATTCGTAATTTTCTTTATATTAAGCTAAAAATTAAATTTCGAAGTACTTAAACTTTTTACTATTTAAATCTAGTTTTTTTAATAATTTATTAATATAACTAATATTATCCGTTATAAAATCGTTTAAATTTTAATTATTTTTAATATAAATAAATTAAATTATATCCGAAAATTAAAAATAAAGTTTGATTTTTCTAGAAAAAAATTATTTAAAGAATCGATATTATTTTAAATATTAAAATTTATAAAATTGAAATATTTTATATATAACGTCCTATATAAGCATTCCGGATGTATAAGTACTCCGGACGGTTTTTATCACCTTGTAATAATAAATTTAAATAATTTAATTATAACATATTAAATTAGTTTAAATTAAGTATATTATTTTTCGCCGATTATATTTATAACTTTTAAATAAATATACGTATTATATAAAGGTTTATTACGGATGTATATTATTATTCCTTTTTATTAACATATATATAACTGGCTAATTTTTAACGCGTTTAAGTTAATATTACCTTTATTTCGAAAATATTAAAGCCGACCGATAAAAATACGATTACCGACCGAATTCCTAACCCGTATACGTAAGCGTTTTTTGTACGGCTTTAATACGTAGAAAATATTCGCAAAATAAGAGGTTATAGGGTTTATTAGAAAACGCGTTATAAGGTTACGGAGCAAGGCTATAAGGCTTGTTAAGGCGCGTTAAAGGGCGTATCGGAAGGCGCGTCAGGGGGTTCGTTACGATATTACAGAATTTGTTAAAATAATAATTCGACTTTACGTATTTAAATAGTTAATTTAAACGTTTTTAATAAAAAAAACATTTACTATACGGGATAAATACTTTTTTTTAACAGGTAGAAAGGTGGTAATAAAAATTATTATTAATAACTATTATAACTTGTTAATTATATATAAGTTAGTAGGAAGAAATAATAATATAGTATCCGTACTAAGTTTTATATAATACGTATATTTAGTAAAAAGCTATAGATGTAATTAACGAAAAAGAATACCGTCGATTTAAATTAATTAAATATATTATGATTAAGTTATTTAAATTTATTATTACGAAGTGCTAAAAACCGTTCGGAGTACTTATGCGTTCGAAGTACTTATATATAACGTTAACGTTTTTTATAAAATATTTATATTTTATAATTATAAATATTTTATAATAAAAATTACACGGTATATTTCGGCTTTTTTAATTAATAAAGATTCGAAAAAATATAAAATAAATAAAAGGTTATAAAATAGTTATTTTATATAAACTTAAAATTTATTACGGAAAACTTAATATCTTTTAAGTTATTATTTATTTTTAAAATATCTCTTTATTAAATTAAAGTATAAAGTTTATTAAGATTAAAACTTATTTATATTACGTAATAAATTTTTTAAGCCGATATTAATCGAGAATTTTACGTACTTATTTAAACTTAATATTCGGCTTTAAAAAAATTTTCGTAATCGAAATATATATTCAAGGTAAAATGCTATTAAGGTATCTAGCTATATATATACATACAGGGAGCTAATCTATTTACTAAATATATGTACAAACTGGTTTTATAAACGCAATCGGAAAGCACCTTTTAAAAATCATTTTTTCTTAGTTAAGGGCCGGAAAAACGCAATACGGGTTATGTAACACGGTAACTAACGATAGATACACCCGATTAATTGATTAGTTCTTAACGCCCCTAATCGTAACTGGTCCTACTAACTATCCCTTAATTGTTGCCGACACGGTAGCGGAACCGAAATTCCAACTGGTTTAGCTTTCTGAGCTAGCGCCACCCAGAAAACGGTATTTTAAGCTGGATTCGAACTAATTATCTTTTGCAGTTAACCGTAATAAGGTGCCCAAGCCTGTTGCAATTGAAAAAGATACCCAGGTTCGCAACTACTAAGCTATTAGGATATCGAAATATATATTAAATCGTAATTATAAAAACGATTAATAATTATTATATTCGAAAGTATTAAGTAAAGTATTTATCGTATTAATTATTTAAATATATATATTCCGTTAATAACTTATATAAAACTTAATTATATCCGGTATTTATTCGTATTTAATTTACTTTATTAAAATTAAGCCTTAAATTTAAAAATATATAATTACGTTTATAATATAACTATTACTAGAACTTTATAAAAAGAACTTATAAAAAACTAATTTAAAAATAAGGCTTAATATTATATTAAAAAATTTAAACTTATTTTCGATTGTTTTATATAAAATTTAATTTTTTTTAAAAAAAATTCGCAAATATTATTATTATAATAATAAAATAAAAAATAATAAAAAATATGGTTTTATATAGTTATAAAAAGGTTATATAAGGTTGTTAAATTTAAGCCGTATTATCTAGGTTAAGTTAAAGATATAAAGTAATTATATTAATAATTAATACGATAAATACTTTATTTAATATTTTCGAATACGGTAATTATTAATAATTTTTACGGTAATAATAAATTATATTTCGGTTACGAAAAGTTTTATTCCGAAACCGATTACGTAATGCCGATAAACTTTAACCTTAATAAATTTTATGCTTTTTAGCTAATTTAGCAGGGGGAATCTTAGATAATAACTTAGAAGATGTTAAGCTTTTTGCAGTAAACCTTAAGTTCGATAAAAAGATTATAAAACTATATATTATCTCCTTAGAGGAGACGTAACCGTGGAACTAAATTAAACAAATAAATAGATTATGTTATCGGTTGTTAAGTTTTACTAAATTCTAACCTTATAGATTACCTAGTTATGCCCTTATCGACGACTATTTTTAACGGAATTCTGGACGGTTTTCGTAATCCGGAATAGCCGGATAAATTATCGTTTGTAATCCTTTAATTTATATCGATTTAAAAGTTGAATTTCGACGTTTTTAAGCCCGTTATTGCTATCTTTTAATTTTGCTAATAATTTTTCCATAAGCCGGATATTTTTTGGTATAAATTTGCGTAAAAACTAATTATTTCTACCGTTTTAAATTAAATCGTATCCGAAAATTAAAAATAAAACCCGATTTTTTTTAAATAGGTTATTAATATTAACTGAAATATCGATATATTTTATTCGATCGATTGTTTTATTTAAGTCGGGTAATTTAATTAAAACCGTTTCCGTCGAAATTCCGGAAGTACGGAATATTGGGACTTTATATTCGGATTTGGCCGGTATATTTTGGTTGTTTTAATTAATAGGGGTTTAAAAAGCTCTAAGATTAATTAAGGTTAAAGAAGGTGGCTGTTGTAAGACTGGCGAAGGGTCGTAAAGTAGTTATTTTATACGGACTTAAGGTTTACTGCGAAAAGCTTAATATCTCCTGAGTTATTATCTGAAATTCCCCCTGCTAAACCAGCTAAAGGGCATAAGGTTTATTAAGGTCGAAGCTTATTAGCATTGCGCAATCGGTTTCGGAATAAGGCTTTTCGCGACCGAGGTATAATTTATTATTACCGTATTCGAAAATATTAGGTAAAGTATTTATCGTGTTAATTATTAGTATAATTACTTTGTATCTTTAGCTTAGCCTGGATAATACGGCTTAAACCTAACGACCCCGCAAAATTATATATTAATTTTACTAATTAAAGTTAATTTAATAGGGATTTTTTTTTAAAACACGTTTTCCGTAAATTTAAAAAAAAGCTCTTATAATTATAAGGTTATAATTATAATACGTACAGTTTAAAAAATAAGTAAACTTATTTTATTTTTATATTAAATTATCTTTAAAAAACTTATAGTAAAATATTATAATTAGTAATTTTTACGTCGTAATTAAAAATATTATACGATTATTTAACCTTTGCTTTTTTATAGTTATAACGTATTAATTTTAACTTATACGGTTTAAAAATATATGTACTAATTTTTTTATTTAAAATATACTTAGAAAACCCGGTATATAATAATACAACTAATAGTAATTACGTTATAACTATAAAGACTTTACGATTATTTATTTTTTAAACTTAAACTTAGCTATAATAGTTATAATTTTTATTTAGAAAAATTAATTATATATATATATATTAGCTTATATTTATCGAAATATAATTAGTCGCGTTATAATTTTTTTTCATTTTTTAAAAGAAATTAAAGAAAAGGTTATAAGTTTAATAAACGTATTAGAGATTTTATAATTCAGACTTATACGACCTAGTTCTCGGATATATAGTATAATAGTTTTCTTATAGTTCTAATAGTATACGATTAATAGATTTATATAATTACACAGTTATACGTATCAAGTATATAGTATACGTAATACGTAACGAAACCTAAGTTATTTATTAATATTTCTTGCCATTTCTACGTTAACCATCTTAACTCCTACGTAATTCCTAGTAAAAAGCGCTTAAAACGAACCTTTTTTTTATAGAAATTAAACTTAGACTTCTATTATTATTACGAGGATACGCATTTTAATTAGCTAAAAAAAAAGTAATATATAAGTTATAAACGAGCGAAGTCTAAGCTAGCTAAGATAATAATTAACGTAACACTACTATATAACTAATGTCCTCTATATCTAACACGATGCCTTTTCTACCTAGCGTCTCGCTACCGGAAGCCCTTTATAGTTAGGTTAAGTATACATAAGTGTAGAAAGTTTACTACTAAACCCACTGAAAATTTAGCGCATCATTAGCTTTTAACGAATTTCAGGAGATAATACGGCAGTAATAAAGCATTCCTCTTAGTAGGAAAGAACTATGCATCTCTTTGTGAGGATACAGCTCCCTGAGAGGCTATGGCTAGCAACCGACTAACCGGCGACCCACCTACTAGTGTGGGTGACCCACCTTTGGAGTGCACCCACCTTTGGAGAACGAATTTTCCCCACTAGCTAATGTAAACCTTCTTCATTATTAAACCGTATCTCAACCATAATTAAAGCAATTCGTACCATATTTTGAAAATAGGTCCCGATAAAAAGTACCTTATTATTAAGTTACTCGAGAAAATAAGGAAAAGTAAAAGGGTTGAAAATTCAGCCGCCGTTTAGGGTATTTCCGTTATAACGGTCCGGAAACGTCAGGACGGCGGTTTTTCTATGTAAAAAGTCTTTAAACCTTATTAACGTTTTTTAAAGAATAATAAACGTTTCGTAACGGAATAAATATATTAAAAAAAATGTAAGATAAGTTTTTAATAAAACTTAAGTCCGTTGCTTTATTAAAATCGCCTTATATAGTTATAAGAACGAAAAAACCTTAAAAATACATTAAATTAATAACTTTCTATACCGAAACCTTAATATTAAAATAAAACTCGCCAAGCAGCTTAACTTTTTTAAGTCGAAAAATACTTAGGAAAACGTTTTTTATCGGTATTATAACGTTTTTAAACGTATTATTTTAAAAAAATTTAAGTTAGGAAAAATTACGAATATAAATAAATATAGCGTTTAAAAAGGTAAATCCCGCGGTAAAAAAGTTCTAAGTAACGTTTTTAAAAGCTACGTCGAAAAAAAATTAAAAAGTATTACTTAGGCCTTTATCCTTAAAATAATTACTTCCGCGAACGAAAATCTAACTTTATTAGTTATTTTTAAAAGAATTATATATTAAAAATAATAATTTTTTAATATAATAATTTTTTAATATAATTGTTAGATATTTAGACTAATTGTTAGCTTTCCTTAGTTACGAACCCCGTAGGTCGTATTAGCGACTGTTATTAGACAGTTTCTTATCAGTATTTATATGTAGTCCTGTTTTAGCTTAATTTTCTTAGTTATAAGGGGTTATATTTTTATAATTACTTCTTTTCTTAAAGGCTTTGGTTTTTAAGATTACTGTATTACCTTTTTGTATAACCGGATTTTTATGTAGGATCTTTTTACCTGATAGTAACTATCCGTATTTAGCTAAGTTTAATAGTAATGTTTTTAATTAAGCTTTATTTAGCTAAAGCTAAGGGAAAAAGTTTTATTATAATTTTCCTTGTAATTAAGGCAGTATAATATATATAAAGATAAAAAATTTAAGGCGTAACTTTTATAACTTTCGACCGTTTTTTTATTTTTAGTTTTATCGCCTTATTTTTTAGCGGTATAACTTTTTTATATACGTTATTTTGCGTAATTTTAAATTTATTTATTCGGCTTTCTTTAATTATTTATTCGGCATTTTAACTTTTTAAATATTTGAATACGTATATATTTTTGGTATAACTTAATATATAATAGGGACAATTAGTTTCATAATACCTTTGTAATAAATAATTTATTTATTTCAGAAAATATACCTCTCGAAAGAATTAAATTATTAACCTATTAAGCGTTAAGTAAGTTGCTAATATAATTATTAGATATTTAAATTAATTATCAGCTTTATTAAGTTACGAACCTTATAGGTTATATTAGTAATTATTATTAGATAGTTTCTTATTAGAATTTATATAGGGTGCTGTCCTAGCTTAATTTTCTTAACTATAGGGGGCTGTATTTTTATAATAATCCCTTTATAAAAATATAATTCGTTCCTTTCGGAATAAAGTAACGCCCGAATTACTTTACGATAGTTTCGTAAAGTATATTTTCCGGAAACGAAACCTTTAAAAATAACTAATAAAAGAATTTTTTTAATAAATAAATACGTTACGTTTAAATCCGTTTAGTTCTAATATAAATACAAGATTAATAACGTAACGTTAATATATCTGCCGCCGTATTTTACTTACGTATTACAGCCCTTAGATATAAGTATTTTTTCGCCGTTAAAAATAGCTTATTATTAAAAAATAAAAAGGTAGTAAAATTATAATATTTCCGTACCCCGGATAAAATAACGTTTCCTCGAAACGTACGCTTACGCGTATAATAAAGTCTTTATATGGAAAAATATTTACGTGAGGCTACCGCGTTGCCGCGGCAAGTACAAGATGCCCTCGTTTTAACAGCGTTAGCCGTACGTTTTAGGCTGAGGTGCTTCCCCGCCCTCCTCCCCCTACCCCGGGTTAGCCAGGTGGCGGTAGTATTCTGGCAGGTGTTGCCAAAACCTTCCTATTTGGGACGTGCCAAGATCCAAATACGGTAATTGGCTCCAAGGGAAACAAATTTTCGACATAATAACCCTCGTCCACTCCGTTCGCAAGCTCACTACGTTAAAACGAGGGCATAACGGTTTCCGTTACGTAAAAGTTTAGCTGTTAAATATAAATAAAATCGTTAAAAATTTTAAAGTAATTTATCCGAAATTAGATATTTTTAAGTTAGTTATTCCGATAAAAGGAAATCTTTTTAAATTACGCGATAAATTAACATTTTTTATACCGAAAAAAAGCTAGGACTTAAAAAAGCAATTTAAATGTTTTTTATTCGAAAACGTCGGTAAAAAACGTAGTTATTGGACTTTTATAAAAAAGGTAAGTAAAACGTTAAATTAAAACGTAAAAGTTATTACCGTTTTAAAATTTAAAAATTAACTTTTTCGCGAAAAAAACGAATTACTGAAATTAATAACGAAAAAAAAAGGTTAAGCTTTTGGCGGAAAAGTTATTCGCTAATATTTAAGATATTTACAGGGCTTAAAAGAAAGTAAAAAAATAGCAAACGAAGTTAATAAAGAACTATAAGGTTTAAATCGTATTAAAAAACAGGATTTATTAAAAAAATATACCTGCTATATTATAGCATTTACGCAACCTTTTATAATATTTAATTGCATTAATTTATATAGCGTTTTGTATATAAATTAATAATATGGCTATGTTAATGGCGGTTAGGGAGTGTTCTCCAAAGGTGGGTGCACTCTAAAGGTGGGTCACCCACACTACCGTACAGTATTTTCTGGCGAAACTGATCCAAAGCTAATGCGGGCTAATGGGCTCACTGACCCGCTTCCCCAGACGCAATAGGTTTTCCTTTCTTTTTATTTGTCATGTTATTTTTATCCACTGCCCACTTTGCCCAGCTTTGGGATAACCTTCGGCAATACATATAATCCGTTCCATTAGCCTGAACTAGCCTGCGTTAACCCGCATTAGCTTTGAATCAATTTCGCGAGAAATTCTGGGAATCTGCTCTGAGACTGGTCGGTGGTCGCCTCACTCTAGCCCACAGCTACCCATTATCTTACACTCCTATTGGAACAAACTCCAAGTTCGTTGGGCATGCAGCTACAAGGGCTAGTTATGGGCACTTACTAGAACGTCAAACCACACTGTTAGATAAGGTGGACGGTGCTCCATGTATTACAAAGTCTATAATGCTTCTCACATATATTTATCCAGCCGGTTACTACCATGATAGGAGCGGCTCAATATCCACCTGTATTAGCCGCGAAGGGTGCCTACCGAACTCTAATCCATTTACCGATCATTCTTGATGAGGCAACTTGATCCCACCGGTGGAGTTGCACATACATAACTCGACGGGCTGCCATCAGGCACATCGAAGAGGATACGGACATCTCAATAGGCGAGGTCTCTGGCACTACCGATATTGGGCACGACTACTCCAGTCCTGGGCAGATTAGGCATTGTCGGACTCTCTGCCGCTGCCTTAGATCTATAGCCAGAGATCTCTTCGATACCTGGCCCGCCTCGCCATGCCACCAAGGCTAAGTGGTAGCACCGGCAGATCGTCATGAGGCACCCACTCTGACTTCGCACGTATTATGGTGACAACTAACACCTGCAGGACAGAGATTGCCATTTCCCACGTGTTGTAAGACCTGCGGGGCGGGACCGGGTAGTCCAATATCCCATAGTACCTCGTCCCGAAACAGTGGGTGGCACCTGCGTCGTCTCCTACGCGGCGATTCCCATTGACGGTGAAACGGACGCTCAGGGTGCTAGGAACCTAGTGATTACGGCCAATGCCGCCATCACACGGTTGGTATAGGGGAGATGGTCACCCCGAAGGCTGGTAGCCCGCAACGATTGCGGCGGCGCAAGCCCTGTGTCATCTAACTAAGTTCACAGGGCCTCACGAGTCGCAGTACCACTGCCTATTATATGGGGTCTGGCGTCGGGCGTAAGCTCTAAAGGCACTGACTCCACCTATGGCGGTGAATTGAAGAGTCCCACCGGGTAAGGCAATATTCACCCAGGCGGGCCTCTGGTGGGACACTCGCTGGAAGCCCGCTGCAGGCTGGCTGATGTTCCTCAGATGCGCGAGGCAGACCTCTGCATGCTTTCTTCTGACGGACGCGGCTGGGGGTAGACCAAAAAATTGGTAATTTATGTGTCAGTAGCACAAACGGGAAGCAAACTTGGTGGCGGTGGACTTACGTTCCAACCCCCTGGAACGATGTTTTCGGTGGTATATGCATACACCGAGCTGCTCGCATGCATGCTAATGCCTTACGAAAAGGCAGGCAAAGGGGCACATGTCCCTATCTGCAACGGCGGAGATTTGATATTAGGAAGCATAGTAAGTCTGGGCCTATTGCGATTGGAGAAGAATATGTCATCGTGTAACTAAGAACGGACGGCCCGGAAATGGCAGTCAACGTTTCAGTTATCGACGTGCAGGCTCGGAGAAGAAGGCCCGACGCGTTTCCTCCGAAGGCGATTTAACATCAAGCTGACCCCAGATGCGCTCGGCAGGTCTTCCCTAAGTCCGTACTGACCGATGACAGGGCAATGTTTTTCTTCGCTCCCCCGACTCTTCTCCGGAAGCCGATCCTGAGCTGCCTAGGTTGGTAAAATTGCGATGTAAGTACTCAGACGACTTTGAAAAAGCATTGCTCAAGAGCTGGCACCTCTACCGAATCGTTAGCCTCCACGATATTCAAAAAATATGGTGCTCTGCTGGCTATCTGTACCCGCACCCTCGTCGGAGGTTTTTGGGTCACCTTTGACCTGGTCTCCGGCCGGTACATCTGTTCCTTACGATGTTGGGCCAGGAGGACGAGCATTCATGTGGATTTCTTCGGTATTGAAACATCATACTCAAAACATATTGAGCTGTTCATCCTATACCCTAACAGCGTCATCACCCTCGGTTTCAACTGGTCGATGATTTGCCGGCCCTGGAAGCACGGCGCTCGACCCACTGCTGTCTCCTTCTAGGAAGCTTGAGTCCGCGAGCACTGTGGAAGTAGTCTGCGAAAGAATATGGCAACATGTGGGGTGAGAGAGTGTGCTACGTGGTCTGAGCCAGACACGTCACGTTGAAAGTACATCTCGCTGCCTGACCGCGATAGCGAGCGACGATATCCCAAACGAGCCACTGGGAGACGGATACGAATTCCTGTGCTCTCGCTGGGGAAGGATGACGCTAAGACCTGAAGTTTAAGCATACCTCCGTCTGCGTACGCCATTTGCCCCTAGCTGGAGGCTACTGTAAACAGTCAGCGCTCATCTGAATTGGAAACCGAGGCATTCTTAGAGTTCATTAGCTACCGTATTTTCTCTCGAAATTCGGCGAAAGCTAATGCAGGCCAAGGCGCCCGCCTTCTAGGTTCCCCAGACGGAATAGTTTTTCCTTGCCCTTTTATTTGTTGCGGTATTTTCGGCTTCCGATCCACTTAATTAAAAATAGTATATTGCTTCGGAGTTTTATATGATCCTTTGCATTAGCCTGTCTTGGCCTGCATTAGTTTTCTCCGGATTTCCAGAGAAAATACGGTATTACTTACTCGAACTGGTAAAGCACGCAATGCCACACGGCCTAGGAGACGCCGGCAATGGTATCAGGGGCCTGACGCCTTCGATCAAAACCACGTGCCATTAGCAACCTAGGAAGAATGCTCGGATGATGTCTGCAGCAATATATCACGTGGCAGTCTCGGAGGACCTGCATCTGGGCAACTTTTGGTTGAGAAATTCGAATCTTGCATAGAGATTTAAGAACCAAGGAGCTCGTCATACTAAACTCGAGCGGTCCGTTAATCCCTAGACACACGTCTGGTGTAACCCATGCCAGTTTGCCGTAGGATCTGCCGCTACACTAATCCACGATGCTATAAAATCTGACTACGGATTCTGACGTGAATCTTCGGGGCCCATGCAAGAGAGACGTCTAGGTCAACTTACCTTTGTATAACCAATTCGACCCCGCCAGTAGAACCCCACCCTCCAAACTCTTTTGTCCTTCCATCAACTACCATAGTAACACCCGACGTATCCCGTGAGGTTAAGGTCACGTTCGTGAATATAAATTCACGAGCCCACTGAAGCCTGTTGTAACACTAGGACTGACGGGCACATGCTGGCTTTTAAGGGGTGAGACTATGTTTATCTTGAGAGCACACACAGTTAGGCCATGTCAAAGCACAGCTGGCGTATGAGTCCTGTCCGCTATCATAGGGCTATTAGACTTTAGCGATGGGTGGCATATTCCTTGTCACTAACGCCTTCTCATTAGTCCTACGCACCTAAGTCATAGATGCAAAGGCACCTTCGTCAGCCATTTATCTATGACACCAAGTGTTAAAGTGGCAGGGTTGAGTGCCAACACCTTGGGTATACTCCATCCAGCTTGACCGGTCTAGGGTTTGCACTAACCACCCACCCACGCTACCCACCAGTACCCACGGACGGTATTTTCAATTATAAACAAGTAATAAATGCCTGTAAACAATACGGAATTACTTTAATAATAATTATATCTAAGTAATCCGAAGTTTTAAGCTTTTATGCCGTATTAATTTACGTCGTGGGTAGTGAATGGGTACCCATTGGGTACCCATTGCAAACCCTAGACCGGTCTGTAAGGATTTCAATATAAAAAAGAGTCAGTAGCTGTCTTGCCTGAGTATGGTGTTAGACTAGTGATGGGATGCCCGGAAGGCTAAGGTAACAGGAAAGGAGCAGTCCTATTGCTACCCGCCAAGTTTTAGACTCGAGAAATACGACGTATGACAATGCCCAGTTCGGCAACACGACATGCAAGCTATCCAGCGACGATAACCCCGAATGGCTATGTAGTTCTATCTTCTGCACAAATCATATCGTAGATATGCGAGTGCTTTTCATACACATTGTAGTAATGATATCGAAGATAGATAGGTCCATTTGGGACCACGGCCTGAGTAAAGGGGCACCAGTACAGCATGTTGCTACGACGTAGACGAAGAGCTGTAGGCTACATTCCCTGTATCTGGACAGCTTCCGAGGCCAGATGAATAATCCGCGTATACAGGCTTTCTGCTGGCCGAAAGGCCGGGTAATTAATATGCTTACCGAGAGCATCTGGAATGTCCCGAAGCATCCCGTTTAAAGTTATCTTGGATATGCAGCCATTGGCTCTCATTGTACCTACATTGACAGGACAAAAAGTCTGGCCCCACCACCAATTTACTACCCGACCTATTATGTTTAACAACCTGTTATAAACCAAATATAATTATAGAACTAAATTAATAATATTATTTAATAAATTTATTAACGAATTATATAAATAGGGTTAAAGTTAAATTTAACAGCTTTATATAACTAGGTTAAAATTTATAAAATATAATATATATATATATATAATTATTTTAATATACTAAATATAAAGAATAAATAATATTAATATTAAATGGTTACTTTCTTATACTTTAGCTTTTATATTTATTCGAATTATAACCATTATGCGGAATATAGGAAGTTTTAGCGTGGCTTATATCGGGGTGGCTAGACTTTCCCATTGTACCTAGGAAAAGTGGGGGGTTCTCTTCTGGTATGCATATACGCAGCACGGTTAGGTACTAGTTAGTGTATATGCACTTAACCACAATTGAAGGAGATCCTTGATTGCAGTTTCGTACTACTTTTGATATCTTAAGTCACACGTCGTCGCCTACCTACAGTGTACTCCAGACAAATTCTGCATTCATTCGTACAAGCCCTTCCTAACAGCACCGCACAGCCGCACCATGGCATCCAAGCGCTCAGCAGAAGATGAGGGCAACAATGCGGCGAAGCGTCGACGGGATAATGCCTCCTCCAAACCCGGAATACACTCTGGCTCAAGCGTTGACCAAACCTATGGCCAAAGAGGAGTATTCGGGACTCTGGAGGGAATGACAACGGTCCCGCTCTCGGACAGTGACTTGGACTGCGAAGATGATTCAGATGCGCTGGCATACTTGAGATCAGTACGGTAAGATCTTCCCAGCACTCATTCTCACCTCGACCTTCCAAGCTAAATCTTCACCTAGTTATTTCAGATAAAAGATAATGCTGATATGGCGAGTATAGAGTAGAAGCCTCCGGTATTCCGCATGTCCTCGCTGCAAAGAAGGCTGGGCCCCAGCCCCCCCCGCGACTCTCTTCAGAAGGAGCGATTGAACAGGAAGACGAGGACGAAGAGAAGATCGATCGAAGCATCTATGAAGACGGCATAGGCGATTCTAGAGGCTACTACCACGACGGAGCATATACTGCATTACCAGAAGACTACGACGAAGACTATGACGATGAAGAGGAGGAAGAAGAAGGTGAAGTCTCTGGGCTAGACTATGACGAGGAAGACAGCCTAGGATCGAATGAAGGTGGTCCACACAACAGCAGCTCGGACGAGATACGTGAGGCGTATTTCGCCTCCCTCACCCGCCAATATCTCTCTCTACGCAAGGCTCTACGAAGAGACCCACCAGAGAGCGCTCTTTCCGCTCTTACATCATCACACCCGACTTTTGTAGGCAAACTTGGTCCCACCTCCTCGACTATGTCACGGTGGTCAGGTCTCATAAAGGCCACAGACCCCTTACCAGCACAGATCGCCTGCATGCACAAGGATAGCGTCATCCGCCTGATACGGGTCTTACTCAACAGCAAGTCATTCCGTGAGGGCCATGAATTACGTGAGCGGACTAGCGGATGGATCTGGGCCCTTCTGGCTCGTCTGCCTGACAGAGGCGAACTCGACTACCAGGAGATTGGCTGGATACGCGAGCTCGGAAAGAGAGCCGTCCTTTTCATGGTCAGCTTGGCAGAGCGTGAAGTCCTACATCAAGAATATGGCGTCGGCGGTAGTGGCGAAAGTGATGAAGGCGTTGAGTTGGAAGTAGACGAGGGTGTCGTTGAGGAACCCACGCCTTCCAACTCCCACGAGGAAGACGACGAGGGCTCCATCAAAGCCGAAGTTAATGACTCAACTCCTTCCCAGGACGATGACTGTGACAGAGCAGACGGGACGTCTGTTGATACTAATACCCAAGCTGTTGAGGAAACACTCCCGGGTTCTACTAGTCACCACATCACCGAGCAATCGATCAACGTTAACGGTGACGCAGAAAAAAGTCCTGCATATCCAGCGGCGGAGCCGAAAAGCCACGTCGACCAAGAGCACCAAACACCAGAGGCATCTGATGTAGAAATGCAGCTGGGCACAGACCTCGAAGATGGGGAAGTATCCGATGAACCGCAGAAACCATCAGAAGATCTGGCTGACATCGAGAGCGCCAAGGCCCTCCTTCTTGCTCAGCTGGAGACTGCGGAAGAGTCACCCGAGCCTGTACCCACGCAAGCGGAGAAGGACGCGATGAGAGCGCAGATCAATCTGCGGGCGACCTTGAACATGATCCTGACGGTTGCTGGTGAGTTCTACGGACAGAGGGACCTGCTTGAGTTTCGGAATCCGTTCTCAAGATTGAGCGGGGATTGATGAGATAACTTCAAATTGTTAAAGGGAAGTCCTTGTTCTACTCTTCCAACGGCGTCCTGTCTTTCCTGTGCACGCTCAAGGTAAAGTACGCCTTCAGGTATGACATTTTTAATCGTCGAGTGTATTAGATATAGATATACCCTTACCTTGTGGTCGTAGCACGGATCAATCATTATGTTCTGGTTAATTATTGAAATATTCGAATGTCCCCAACGAGGCGCCCCTTTCTCCGTAGCCTTGTCGGTGACTGTGCTTCAGGTTCGTTTTCCTGTTCGATGAAGCTCACACGAATCCCTTCTCGACTTGGATTTGTCACTCCAAAACCTAAACTGCATAGCAGCCATCCCTCACATGGTTGAGGAAGCTCTTGGAGCCTCTATTCCGTGGTCTGCGCGCGAGTACCATGATTCCACAGAGGGCCGAAGGTCACACTATAACCTACCTCCACCTCTTGGCCGTCTCCTAGAGTCTTGGGTCGTTATTCAATGAAGTCTCCTGGAGGACGCTCTTTGTTACCCGGGACTGCCTACCTGTAACCCGAGCGAGTGTGTCACGGCGTAGCAGGATGGTCACCATATGGATAACACGTCGCCGATCCTGTCTCCCTCGGTGATTGAGAAGCTTTGGTTAATCGATCTAGCCATGCTTGCCAACCTCTTTGGTTGGTCCATGTCATCGCGGCCAAAATTGTTTAGCGACGAGCTTCCTCCGGTCCAGCTGGATCATTATAGATGACTGGCATTATATAAGAAGGCTATCGGCTGGCCCCGAATGTTGCAATGGGAGAACCACTACGCTGATGACCTGGCCCGAATACTCTCTGTAGTCCTGTAGTATATTATATAATGTCGTGAATGCTACAAGGACTGATTCCAAAGCGGGCATGGAGATCGGTACGGACGTCTGATCTTTGCCGCTATAATAGTCACAGGGCAACCACTGTATCGTACCTATAGCGCGTTATTACAAAGTATGGCTTTCTGTAGAGCATAGACGCACGATGGTCGGAAAGTTCTGTTGCCCGGGGTTCTGTCTTAATCCGGCTTCACCACCCTATAGGCCTGGAAAGCGGTCGTTCCAGCCACAAGAATGCACTCCGCTACCAAGTTCTCCAGATGGAAATCATAACGTCCACGAGAGACATAGGTATCGCCAAAATGCCAGAACAAGGGCTTATCCCCCACCCTTCGCTACGAAGGCTACTCTGCATCATCATTTTTTTTCGGGACCTGGTATCCATCTAGGAAGGGGTGTTCAGCCATATCCAAGCTGATATTTCCCACTCGAGCGGTAGCGTTTGTCAGTCCATTTGGACTGATTCTACCGACCGCGCTCGAGGGAAGGAGAGCGAGAACATATACCCAAGTCTCTCGCCTGGTGAACGAACGCTCGACTACAAATATGTAAGCGCTTAGAAAGACGTATAAGATGTTCGAGAGGAGTGGCACCACCGCATACTATTTGCGAATCACAATACTCCCGTAAAGCCTGACAAGCCTCCTCTGAGGCCACTCCTGTACCGGCAACGAACACAGAAGTCGGATATGGGCTGTGCCGAAATGAGAAGTGACAGGGAGGTCCGATGTTAACCATGCCTATTATAACGGACAGTCAGTGTTATCATCTCAGAATCAACCGTTAACCACGACCAGGAAAATGGGAAAGATGGTGAAAAGGTGTTGTGGTATGGGAGCATATGTCCAGTCTTTTGTGGGATTTAAGACCCGGTATAGTGTCCCGCCATAGTGTGGGGCCTCACATTTTTCGGCACTCAGGGTCTGACATCTTTACAATCCCATACTCGCTGTGCCAACGTTTAAGTATTTGGTGCGTATGATAGAGCAGGTAAGCATATAGGCCGATGATCCAACGCATACTCATGATGTTGGAATAGGGGTTAGAATAGGGGTAAGATGACCCATACCGTCCATCCATATGTACTCGTGTAGTCCCCAAGGCCTCAAGGCTGACAATTCTGTATGGAATATTCAACGGGTATACGGTCCTCTTGAATACATGATGCCTGAAGCGGACCTTGTCCCCGATTCTGAATATGCTTAACATCTCCTGGATACATGTTGCCCCTGTTGAATTCGGTCGCCACTTGTTAGTAAAGCGCTCGGGGTTACTGTTGTTAAGTAAGCTTTCCAGGTGTTGCTGTCTATGTAAACCGGCCGGAAGCGAAATGAAGTAGACACCTCTAGCTCCTGGGCTCTCGTAATCAATTTCCGCATTCGATCAAGATGCAATAGTCCACCACGTGCCCCAGAATTACCCCTGGATAAAGCTGGATCTAACAAGGCCACTGATTAGGCTGTCAACTCCGGATTAGCGGCCCTACCGCCTTGGATACTTTTAATAACCCCAATGATTAGCGTATTGCCCCTCTAGGGATTAATAGGTTTCATAAGTAAGACTGCTGGAATTCCTAGAACACTGACATTAACCCACCAAGTCTGGTACCTCTACTTTGTCAAGGGTCTTCGCTAGCACTTAAGACTCGTCGAGCCTAACCCTTACCTTGACTATCTTTAACCTTAACCGATGCTATAATTGTAATTCCGAAAGATTTGATCTATATCTTATTGGATATGTACGATAGAAGAGAAATTACCGGCATCCACTACGTCGTCAGATTTCTGGATGAAACGGCGATGTCGGTAGTGTTGTCGGAAAGCGTTTAGGAGAGTCAAATTGATGACCCCAGTGTGATCAACCTAACTGGGCCTGCTAACACTCTAATTCCCCAGCATGCTGACGTGGCACACTTGGCTCCATGTTTCTTTGTTACGATGTATGGGGGTGCCGCCACAAGCCTCGCGCATCGTCTTGATGGCCACATGTTGCCGTAAGGCTCGCGCGTACCAGATTTATCATTTTGGCAGCGAAGGAGTTGGCTGGGCGTGTGAAGGGATGGGATACGATTCTGCCGATCACGTCAAAGATTGGAAGTAAGTATCGCTTATGACCCCTTCTCGGGAGGGAAGCTCGCCCAATCTCCGATATTTAACCCCCTGCATGCTTATACCTGTCAAAGGCTGCCCAACCCTGACGGCTGCCCTTGACGTAACTATCGTATGGGGATAAGCTTAGCCGTAAAGGGGACTTTTAATGGCAGTGAGCGTACGGACTCCCAGTTTACAGCGAATCAATTGACAGAATACTTCTTGCGAGATAGTCACGATAACATAAAGCCAACTGATTAGGCCTTATACAGGCGAATTGCTACGGATCATCGGTGAAAAGAATTCGTAACTTAGCACCTACAGTACGACGTAGTCGGCCCATTACCCGAAAAGGAAATGCGCTCTTGTTACGGGCGGTACGATTGGCCCCATCTACGATGACTAAGGCGGGCCTTGGCCGACTTGGATTATAGAATTAGCATCCGCACTAAAACGGCTCGGATAGAGGACCTATCACTCATCCGACGAAAGAGTTAGATAGTCTATGCGAGGAGCACGTCGGATATGGCTGCCGTGAGCTTGCGTGCGGAATTACTACAGTTTCTTCGTAGCTTCTCCCACGTGCTTGACAACTCCTGCGTCAACGTCGTTGATTCACGGAAAGGAACAAAAACCCCACGCTAGCCGTTATTGTCTAGGTGGCCTCGCATGTGGGCAGTCCCAGAGCGCTGGCGCCGCTTAACCAAGTGTGGTGGTTCGGCTAGCTAACGGAACAGTCGGCACGCCGTGCAATGGTAACCAAGAGACCCAGACTTTAACCAACTCCATCTTCTCCATCTACAAGATTTTGTGGTCAACGCCCTCCCTAGTTGCCTAACGCTGAGGGTTCTCGTTGTAACGAATAATGAAGGGGATATTGTGTTAGTTAGCCTGGCCTCTCGCGCGAGAGGGAATCTTGGAAGCACGTAATCGAGATGGGAATTCATATTTCTTTAAGCAGTGAGACGCAGGTGGTGGCTCCGCCCCCCGATGTCTCCGAGACCCTTATTGTCGAAATGCCCATCTTCTCCCCATGTCCCGGCCTTGTAGAACTTCTCACTGAGTCCGCTTCGGCCTTCTCGTTGATCTCCCGTGCGCCTCAGACCTATGATCAGGCTTAAGCCATGGCGCAAAAGGATTCCCCGCCCCTTGAAGACGGCGTTAAAAAGTGGGCAGACGCCCCCAAAACTAATCCGCTGGATCGAAGCTGTGCCGTGGCGGTTCAAGATCTTTGGAATATGCGTCTTCATCACGCTGAACGTGCTCTTTCCGGGGGCACTAATTGTAAGTCATCATAGACTATTCCATGCCGTGATGGTTGTTACCGTCCATCATTATTTGACACCTACACTCGCTTTATACGACTTGGGGGGAAACATGACTTACTCAGCTGACAATGCGGAATCAGCACCTAAGAGGGCCAAATGTTCCGGTTAAAATGGTTTTATAGAAAGCTCGATTACCTCTCCAAACGACAAGCTGCACGTCCTTATACCTGCGTCGCATGGCGACGTGAATCTATGTAAGCTCCTTCTAGGAAAGTAAGAACTTCTCTATGACAACTTAAGAAAGTGACCCACATGATCCTTACCCGCGAGATGATACCTTACCTCAGATTTCGTAGATGATCCCCCGCTGACTCCGAGTTTTGAACAGGTCGCTCCCTGCTGGGCTATCCGAACCCGTCGATCCTCGCCTGGGACCACTACTTCGACCAAGGACATCAGCTTGGAAGCGGGAGCTACATGACGAAAATGTCCGGGGTCCTCGACTATCTGAACTGACTAAGCCCCGAGCAAGACGACGAGCTGGCACTGATGATGGACGCCCACGACAAGTAGAAGCCGGTAGACAAGCAGGTCGGATTCAGATTGGTGTGGGACTGTCCGACCAAGGTGCCTGATGTTCTTCCGGATGATATCCTGTGTTGGAGGTTACCCACCGGGTTATTACACGGCAGGTCCTCCTCCGATGAGCCGTCGCCTTGGGTCACGCGGCCGCTTTACACCCGTCTGTGCTTATCGCAGATCCCTGTCTTCAGACACGTGAACGGACCCAAAGAGCACCGCGAGAACGACTGGCCCATGGTATGGTACCAACCGAAGGAGTTGCTCAGGCAGTCGTCGGAGGAGACGCGACAAGAGCGCAAGGCCGACCCCATCCTTCTTATCGCCGGCGGCGCCTGGACAGATAAAAGCGAGTTGTTGAAATGGGAGCAACTATGCCCCTCGGATTATGATAAGGAGCTCTTTCGAGATGTGGAAGAACCGAATACATAACGGTACAGTCCGTAGCATTTTTCTGAATACTATATCGACAGAGTACCTGTAATATAGGCATTTTAATAGCATTAAGATCCTCAAAGAACGCACAAGACTGAAGACCTGACGTTGCAGTGGAAGTAGGGATTACACAATCAGAACAGGGGTAACCCCGATTGACTGGAGCGATCAATGGCCACACATTGAAATGTATAAGATGGCGTAATGTAATTGTGCACTTCGTACGTCGCATCGCGCGTATTACCCAGGCAAATACTGTAGCACAATTAAAAAATCGTCTTTTCCAGCCCAAGATGCTCTTCGGAAAGCACTATAATAAAGTCATGTAAGAGATAGACATAGCTATTACTCGATCTGCTAAAGTTAGAATGTTGTGAAGCAAAACCCTGGACATCATCAACAAAAGAAAGCAGGTAAAGTTAGGAAAAAAAATTAGAAATACGGATTTCGATCCTTCCCGTCTCCTAGCCCGACGCTGGACTGACATGCATCGTGCAGCAATAGGCAAAGGAGTCATAACAGAGCTGTCTTTAGCTGAAGGCCCCACCACCGCCTCAGCTGAAAAACCCACCCTTTTTATCGTCCTTATCGATACGGGCGAGCTCTTTGGAAGCTCTCGAGCTCCCAGCGTTCTGGGTCGCGACGCCACTGCGATCATCCCCAACCTCACATTGCTCGTTCGACCAAGCCAACGCCAACCCCCGCCTCAATTGCCCACACAACAACGTCCCACCGAAGACCACACCCTGTATTATCCTACCCTATCCGACAGAAGCGTAAATAAAGCGAAACACGCACGGACAAAAGCAAACATGACGCACCGCGCCGACGAGCGGCGCTTCCTCGACGAGCGCGGCTCGAACGCGGCGCTGGCGCCGAACGGCCTGAACCCGGCGACGATAATGGAGAAGGCGGTGCGGGAGCGGATCGTGGAGAGCTACTTCTGGAAGGAGCAGTGCTTCGGGCTGAACGAGGCGGACGTGGTGGACCGGGTGGCGGAGCACGTGTCGTTCGTGGGGGGCACGTACGGCGACGCCCAGCGGCCCTCGCCGTTCCTGTGCCTCGCCTTCAAGCTGCTGCAGCTGGGGCCCGGCGACGACGTGGTCCGGGAGTACCTCTCGTTCGGCGGCGAGAGGTTCAAGTACCTGCGCGCGCTGGCCGCCTTCTACGTGCGCCTGACGCGCCGGCCCGAGGACGTCTACCGCACGCTCGAGCCGCTGCTCGAGGACCGCCGCAAGCTCAGGAGGCGCGGCCGCGCGGGCACCAGCCTCACGTTCGTCGACCAGTTCGTCGACGACCTGCTGACCAAGGACCGCGTGTGCGCCACGAGCCTCTGGCAGATGCCCAAGCGCGAGATCCTCGAGGACCTCGACCTGCTGGAGCCGAGGGTCAGCCCGCTGGGCGACATCGAGGATCTGCTGGCCGACGAGGAGGAGGAAGAGCCTGTGAATGCGAACGGTGCGGATGGCGGCGACGGGAGGGAGGATAGCGACGATGAGGGTCTAGTGGAGGAGCGGAGGGATGAGGATGATAGAGGGAGACGAAGGTCGAGTTCGGGAGAGAGTGGGAGGGGCGGTTCTTCAGAGAGTGATCGAAGTCGAAATTGGTCTCGGACGCCCGAAGAGGATCGTATGGACGTTGATCGCGATGATACATCAAGGGGGCGAGACGATCGCTAGACGGTTAGCCCGGCCGAAGGAATTCACGAGACCTCGTGCCGTGAAGCATGCGTCATGAGTTTGTGAGATTCCACCCAGGAGATCCCTGACATATTTGAAAGCGTACGGAATGCTTGAGCTACGGTGACGGTATGACAATTACAGCAGGCCAAATAGGTCATTTTCTATCCAGCCGCACTAATATACATGTATATACAGACACGCCGATATCAAATCTACTCGACATACCATCGTCTACCTCTTGGATATCACGAAATATATACACCCAATGACACTTCAGCTCGGCAGCTCGCGCTCCGTCCGCTTAGACACACGAACAGACACCTTTTCAGCCACGGAAAGCAACCGTGCATCATCCCAGTACTGCCCGATCAGCTGCAAGCCCCCGAAGTCCAGGAGCCTTTCCTCTTCCTTCGTCGGGTCCGAAGGGATATCCATGGGTATGCTTATGGCAGGGAGGCCCGCGAGGCCCGCAGGGACGGTGAAGACGTCATTCATGTAGGAGTCGAGCGGCGTCTGTTTCATGACGTCCTCGAGCAGCGGCGGGGGCGTGGGCGCAGTGGGACAGAGGAGGAAGTCGACCTGCACCGGGCCCAACTTGCTCTCTAGCTGAACCGTCTCGTCCATCTCGCTCAGGTCAAAAGCCTCTTCGTCCTGCAGCGGGTTCGAGAGCTTGAAGACCCTGTCAAAATCCCGTCTGACTAGCTGGCGGACCTTCTGGGCCTGGATAAAGTAGTTGTCCATAGCTTCGGAGCTCAGTGTGTATGAGCCAAGTAAGATTCGGCGCTTAACCTCACTTCCGAAGCCGTCACCCCTCGTCTTTGCGTACAGAATGCCGTCCAGTGCATCGCTTGTGCCTTCCTTATCCCGTCGTCCATAGCGGATGCCGTCGTATTTCGCCAGGTTCGATGATGCTTCAGCAGGCGCGATGACATAGTATGCGGATAGGGCATTCTTCGTAGAGGGCAAGGTGACAGGCACCACCCGGCCCCCCGTATCCCGAATTTTCCGGGCAGCCTGTACCCACCCTTCTCGTATGCGCCGGTCCAGTTCTTCGATGTTATACTCGATTGGTACACCAAACGTCAGCCCCTGAAGCGAAGGCAGTTCCGCGGATTTGTAAAATCGCCTCTGTGCGGTACACCTCTCGCGCACCGAAGCCGGAAGCGATGTCGGATCGTTGGGATCATGCTCCAAGTACAACTTCTCGTCGACGATAGCTTTTCTAATGGGCCCTACGGTCTTGGCGAGTAGACCGACGGTATCTAATGAATTCGCGTACGGGACGACGCCCCACCGGGACAGCATGCCATAGGACGGCTTGAAACCGACGGTACCCGTATACGCAGCGGGCATGCGCACCGAACCTCCCGTGTCGGTTCCGAGGGCCAAGTCGGCCTTACCCTCGGCCACGGCTACGGCACTGCCTCCTGAACTCCCGCCGGCTGAATATTTCTGTAAAGGAGCAGCGTTATGGACGGGTCCCCACGCTGATGTCGTCGAGTGAGTTCCCATGCCAAACTCGTCCATGCCAGCTTTCTCCGTAACCTCGAGACCGCGGCTCTTTAGCTGTGCGACGATGGTCGCCTCGAAGGGAATCTCGGTCCCCGCAAGAATGTTAGACGCGCATGTCGTCGGAAACCCCTTTGCTGCGATGTTGTCCTTTACTGCCAGCCGAGCCGAAGAGAAAGATAGCGCATCGCCATCTAAGGTAACACAGGGTAAGATCCTGTCTTGCGCCTATGAGGGTTCGGACGGGGATCTGCTACGTACACTCATCTTTTTTAGCAGAGCTTTCGGGGTTCATTCGGCGAAGAGGACGGTAGTGAGCGATGCCGCGCCTCCATTTGGAGGAACCCACCCTCTGGAAGGTCCTAAGATGGCAATGTCTGACATAGGTAGACATGTAGCCTCACGTAATTCCGAAAATCTATGCCCGCATCAGAGGCTTTCAGGTGAATGTGAGACTTGAAATCGGTCTTCCGCTTTGAGCTTGAACCACAGAGCTAAGACAGCCCACAGCCGGGGAACCGTAAAACACCACCTACAGGGATCGGTGCCACCACTTACAACCCCTGCCATGTACCGCTACGCCCCATATTTTCTAGATCATATGTACTACCTAAAAAAAGATAATCAGCTCGATCTAAAAGCGGTTAGAAAAAACGTAAAATATAGTTTTAAATTATACGCTTTACGTAAATTACTAAAGAAGGCCACGTTAATATTAATAATAAAAAATGGCGTTTCGGGATTAAATTAATATATATATATATAAAACTATAAATAAAAGCGGTTTTAAACCGGTTTATATTCGTATACCGATTTTTAAGAAATATAATTAAAAAAATTAATAAATAAAAAATAAATAAAAAACGTATTAATATATAAAATTATACCGAATTTAGAATAATATTAACAAAAACAAATATAAAATAAACGATAAAAAACTAATTTAAAAATAATTTTAAATTATATAAATGAAAAAAAGGCCCAATGGCTCAGTGGTCGCGAGCCTGGGTGTCTCTTTCAATTGCGACAGGCTTGGGCACCCTGTTTCGGTTGATCTTAAGGGACAGCTGGTTCAAATCTAGCTTGGGCCACCGTTCCTCTAGGTGACGCCAGCCTAGAAAGAGCTAGACTAATTGGGGCTTCGGTTCCGCCACCGTGTCGGCGACAATTAAAGGGTGGCTGGTAGGATCAGTTACGATTGGGGGCGTTGGGAACTAATTAATCAGTCGGGTGTTTTTACCGTTAGTTGCCGTGTCACATGACCCGTATTGCGTTTTTCCGGCCCTTGGCTAAGAAGGGACGGTTTTTAGGGGGGTGCTCCCCGGTTGCATCGTGTAATCTTTTGTGCATGTACTTAGTGAATAGATCAGCTTCCTGTACATAGCTAGCTAGATACCTTAATGGCACTTTACCTTGCAATAAATGAAAAAAAATAAATATAAATAAAATATAAATTTTGTTAAAAAAAGTTAAGTTATATAAGTAATTAAAAAATAAAAAATATAAGTTTAAATTATTTTAAATTTAAATATATTTATAATAATTTATTTAATTAAAAAATATTATAATAATAACGGAATTAAATACAGTTTTAAATCGTTTTTAAATTAAGTAAATAGTAATATTAATATTTTTTATAAACATAATTAAACGGAATTAAAAAACAAGATATTAACAAATCGCTTTAAAATTAATCGTAAATTAACCTTAAACGTAAAAAAAATCTTAATTAAATTATTTTTAAAAAATATTACTTATAATACTTAAAATAAAAAAAAAGGAAATATTAAGAATAAATAGTAAATAAAATATATATAAATATAATACGGTTTTTATATAATTTAAAAACGTTTTATTTAATTAATTATTTAAAAATTATTACAATTATTTAAATACGTTATTAATTTAAATAACGGTTATAATATCGAAGTTTTTAAAATATAATAACATTTAAATATACCGGTATATTTTTAAATTAATTCTAAAAGGTACGGTTATTATTATTAATACGAATTACTTAAAGTTATACCGGAAATTACAAATTTATTAAATTTTAATTAAAAGTTTTTCGATTATAAACCTTTTTAAATAATTATAATAAAAAAAATATTAAAAGTATAATTAAAATATATTTTCGGATTATTTTTAAATTATTTCGCTAATAATCCGTATAATAATAAATATAATTTGTAATATATTAAATCGGGTTGTATAAAATTATAACATTAAGCAATTTACCGTAAGTATATTTAATAACCGTATAAAAACTATATTAAAATCGTATAGTAAATTAACTTAAACCCGTTTGGTATATCATTAAACTTATTATTACTTTGGAATTTTTTATTATAAATAACTTTATTTGTTAATATTTATAACATATTTTTAATACGATTAAATTTTAATCTTGCAATTAATTTTTTTAAATTAAAAAAAAATTACGACAAAAAAAGTTAAGTTATTAGGTTAACAATTACGAAATCGGATAATAACGTAAAAACGGAACATATAAAATTTAGTTTCGGTTTATTACAAAATTAATTTATTTTTTAACTTTTATTATGCCTTAAAACGAATATATTAAAAAAGGATATATAGTTATTAGGTATTAGGATACGAAATAATATATATATTTTATACGTATAGAAAATATACCGAAAACGGTTTATAATTAATTTAAAAATAAACTTTATTTATTAGCTGCCTTTATAGTTATAACGCCGAATTATATTATTTCGCAATATCGTTAAAAAATAATATTACTTAAACTAATTTTAATTTATTTCGAATATTTTATATTAAAAGTATATTAAAACGGTTTAAAACTAATTACTATTTATTTATAAGCTGTATAAAATATAATTTATATAGTTATAATTATATTTAAAATTAAAGTTAAAAAATTTACTTTAATTATAACGTTAAATTAAATATATATATATTAATTTCCTGCGAAAATTTTTTATTTATTTATTTTATTATATAGAAATCCTATATTTATTATCCGTTACTGTTAAATATCATTCCGTATAAATTTGGAAATAAATTAATAAAAAGTTTTTAAATTTAAGGAATTTTGGATTTAATAACAGGTAAATATTTTATATAGTTTATATTTGGTTTAAGAATATCTTAAGTACAGTTTTAAACGATATTTCTATATATTATATTAATTTACTTTAATCCAGTTTAAAACGGTATTAAAATATATCAAATTATACCAAACATATAGTATAACTAATTTCTATATAATTTATCTAACTTTAATAATCGAAAATAAATAAAACTTTTTAATTTATAAAAAACGATTTCGATAATTTCTGAAAAAAATAAATTTTATTAGCGTTAAACATATTTTAAAACTAAATACCGACCGGTTTTTAAATAAACGCTGGATATAAAAAATATATTATTTTAATTATAAAAATAAATTTTTTAAATATTTTATTTTTTGTATAACTAAAAATTAAGTTAAAACGTTTTAAAATTATTTTTATTTATAAATAAATTTATCGTTTAAAATAATTTATAATAAAATAAATTTATATTTATTTATAAAAATAAGTAAATTTAAATATAATACGTTTCTTAATTAATCCTAGATCGTATTATATTTATATTAATTACTTTTTAAATATCGTTACTTTTAATTACGTTTTTTTAATTAGGAAATAACTATAACGTATTATAAATTTTTTAATTATTTATTTTATTAATTAAAAAAATTAAAAGGTTTTAAAATACGATTTAAACATATTTATAAATCAATTTTAAACGGATTTCGAACGATTTATATTATTACTTTTAATATATATAAAAAATAAGTATATAAATTAAAGTAATATGTTTATAATATATACGATATAATTTTAAACCGTATAAAGTATATTTTATATTAATTATATCTTAAATTTGGATTAATTAAAAATTTAACAAAAATATTTATTATATATAGTTATTTTTTGCAAAATTTACCTTTATCGAAATTTCTATATTAAATTTTTAATATATAATCTTAAATTATAGCTAAATTAATTTTTTAAATCCGATATACTTAAATATTTTATAAATTTAATTAAAGCTGTAATTAAAATATTTCCTAATATATATAAAAACTATTTAAAAATTAATTTTAAATTATATTAATTTTATATAAATATAAAAACTTAATTCGAAAATAAGTTTTTAACTTAGCTTTAAAGTAAATTGTATTAAGTATATTTTAAAATCGATTTTATCGATTAAGTTAATACTTTAAAATATACGGGAATTAACGAAAACGAATATTTTATGGTTAATAACTAAATTAATTATAACTTTTTATTATTAATAGTAATTTTATTATAAATATACGGAAATTAATCTTAATATAGTTTTTATATAATTATTAACCGGTTTTAAATTAAAGAAATTCGTAATTTCCTATACTTATCGCTAATAGCTTTTCGATAATTTCGGTATTTATTATTAGTAAAAAAATATATCGGAAAAAGCGTACTTTATTCGAAAAATTTATTTGGGATATAAATATGGTTTAAAACCAATTTTTAAATAGTTATTAATTAATTTAAGGATATATTATTAAAATAAATTCAACCGGCAACTTAAAAACCTTATAATTCCGTTTAATTTATTAAATCCTTTAGATATCCTAGGTTTAATATCGTAATAACTTTTTTAATTATTTAAATTTTTAATTCGAAACTTTAATAACTTAATAATATATTTAAAGATTATACCCCGTACGGTCTCGGAATAATTAAAGAATAACCTTAATCCGTATTTGTTTTTTAATCTTTAATTTTACGAAAAACTTAATATATTAAAAAATTAGGTATTTATTAAAAAACAGGCAAATATGTAGGAAATGTTTAATATATAAGTAGAGATTATATATAATATAATTTAAAACTTTCTCGATTTGTTGTTTTTACCATAGAAAAACTTTGTATATAACCGTATTAAAAATAATTTATTATTATTTTATTTGTTAACTTTTTATTTTAATTTTTTATTAATTTTTGTTAATATTTTTATATTCCTTAATTATTTTTCGGCGGGATTAAACGAAAACCAATTTAAGATTGTATTATTTTTAAGTATATTATTTTTAAATACTGGATTAGTAATAAATTATTTTTAAATTATTCGTTATTTAAACCTTTATAAAAAAAACTTTTTAAAACTTTAATATCTGCCGAAATATTAATTAAAAAAAGGCGTTAAGTTAAATAATTTCGATAATAATTAAAAAATTAAAAAAAGGCGAAAAAACGGAAAGAAAAATTTAATTAATTAAAATAGGAAAAATAATGGTTATTAAAAAAGTTATAAAAAGGAAACTAATATATATACGGTTAAAGATTAATCCGGATTTGTATATAATATATATTAGATTAATATTTAATATAAACTTTTTATTACGTTCGAAGTACGTTTAATATATAATTATAAACCGGTTTGTTAATTTAATCCAAAAATTTATTATAATATTTTATTTCCGAATTAAATTTAATATATATTCTTTATTTACTAATTATTTACTAATTATATACATACTTAAATTGTTTTATACGTGTTTTAAAAATATTTAAAAATTAATTTTTTTTATTTTAACTTTTTTTTCTTTTTTTTTCTTTACGTAATAATATTAAAGGTAAAACCTTTCCCGCTAAAGAATATTTTTAAATTAATTTTTTTTTAGTTTTTATTTGTTTATTAATAGGTTTTTATACGTTTTAAAACTGGTTTATTAATATAATTATAATAAACGTATTTTTTATTACGGCTATTTTCCGTAACCTTAATACCAGTAAATAAATTAATTTTCGTATGTATTTAAATTGTATTTTAATTAAATAAATAATATTTCGTTTACGTTTCCGAACCTTATTAATTTAAATACGATTTTTTAGGTTTATAATAAATATAATTTTAGTTTATATTTAAATTAATTTTTTTTATTAACTTAAAAAATTATTATTCCTTATTTTAACTTATAATTAGCCGATAGTAATAAAATTAATCCTGGTTTAGTTATAAACCGGTTTACCTTATTAACGTTTTTAATTATTCCGGCCGAAAATAACGGTAAAAGTTTATTTATTAAATTATATATTTTAAAACTATATTAAAACTGGTTTAAACGGTAAAGATAATAACGTTTTAGCCTTTTTTTATCGTATAATACGTTATAGCCTTTATATATATATTTACAAATTAATTTTAAATTAAATTTAAATTAATTTTTTTAGCTGTTTTTATAAGGTTAACCCGGGTTTAATTTATAGGCGTATTTTTCAAAATATTAATACGGTACGTATTAAATCTATATTTAAATTATATTAATAATTAATTCCTTTAGCTATAATATTATATATATTAAAGTTATCCTTATTACGGTAAATATAAAAATTATATATAAATTAAATTAAAATTAATCCCTTTAATTATGCCCTTTTAAATTTATAATTTTATTAATAAATAAAAGTATATTTAAATTAATACGTAAATATAGTTTTTCTTTACTTTTAAATTATTTTTAAATTAATTTTTTCTAATATTATAAAATATTATATAATTACCGGCCAATAACGCCGCCAGAATTTCGAGAACGAACCCGGGTATATATTATATTTACTTTTTAATTATATTAAAATTAATTTTTTTAATAATCCCGTTTTCTTTCCGTTAACGCGTTTCGCCCGCGTTTATAAACGTTTCGCGTACGTATTTAAATTAATTTCAAATTATATATAATTTAATTTTTACGTGGTAAAATACGTTTAATTTTTATTTAATTTTTATTTATTTACTATTTACATTATATTTGCTTTTATTTATTTCGAATTATACTTTAAATTATTATTTTCCCAAACTAATAAACTTTTTAATTACCGCTCTTTTTATACGTCAATAACTTTATTACCGTATATTTCCGTACTAAACCGAAACTAATTTTAATTTAATTTTAATTTTATTCCCGCCTATTTTTTTTCCCCTTTTACTAACCGTTAACAAATCCACCCGCTATAATTAAAATTATTTCCAGTTCGTTTTTAACGTATTTTTTTAAAACCGCCATTTTTATATTTTAATTTTTTATCTACGTACGAATTAGGACTAATCCTTAATTATCTTAATAATAATCGGAATCCTATTATTATTAACCCGGACTTATTTTCGCCTATAAAATTTTCGACTGTAAAACTAAATTTAATACGTTTTCCTAATCCTTTTTTTATTAACTTTTCCTTTATCCTAAATTTTTTATAACGTAATTAATCGAATAAAAACCGTACCGAAATTATTCCGCTTACTTAACCTAATTCTTTTTCCGATAAAATCGTTTTAAATCTAATTTTATTAATTAATAATATCTTTTAATTAAATACTTATATTATACGTTAATAATCCCGTACTTTAAAAAAAACTGGTCTTAAAACGTACCGGATAACCGTTTGGCATATTTTTAAACCGAACTTTTTTAATAAACCCTTTTATAAGGTTAAACGTACCTATAAACGGCGCAATTAATTAATTACCTTTACTTTATTAACTTGCTATATTCGAAATTATATTATATATATATTAATAATATTTTTAAATCGCTTTTTCTGAAATCTCCGAATTTACTTATAAAGTAAAATATTTATTTACAAATTAATCTTAAACTGTACTAATTTTAATAACGTTGTATTCGTAATAATAATAATACCTTTAATTTAATTCGTAAATTATTATATTAATCCTAAATTATTTTAAAATTAATTTATATAACTTTTAAATGCGGTCGTATTTACGGCCGAAATCCCCGAAATAATAAAAATCGTTGCGGCTTTTATTACAGCCTTTTCTTTTCCTCCGTTATTAATAAATATATTTTTAAATTATTTTTTAATTAATTTTTAATTAATCTAAATAAACGTACTATAACTTAATTCGGTATTACTTATTACAAAATATGTATCTTTTAATATATGCCAAATATAAACGAAATATAATTTAAATTTAAAAAAAATATAATTTTTAATTTTTAAATAAAATAATTTTCGTATAATTTAGATTTATTTTGTAATTAATTTTAAAATAACCTTTATATAATTTAAATTTATTTTATAATTAATCTAATTCGGCATTTCGGTACAAATAACCGTAACTTAATAGGAATTTACAATATAATCTAAAACTGTATTATAATATCACGTAACTTATTACCATATCGGCCTTTTATAAATATTCCGATTAGTACGAATTATAGGTGGTACGACTAATCCCTATAGGTGATATTTATCATGCGCCCCTTACAGCCCACTTCGGCGTTATCTTATCAGCGTCTTATCAACTTATCAGCTTATCAGCTTATCTGGCTGTAGATGCTATGACGCAGGTACCCGAGCTCCTGAGTGAGCCAGGCAGCTGCTGGTAGCCGCTCTTGGCCTTAAAGGGACGGTAAAGCTCCTGACCATCTTGTTGAACACCTCAAGATAACAGATCGCTTGCCATTTAACATTCTCTTCCGTCGGCAACTGTGGGCGTGTGATTTCTGTATACTTTGTACACGCTTCCCGTTCGATGGCGTAGTTCATAAAGCGGCATACTTTACTAGAGGAAAGAGGATAACGATGCTTACAAAGAATGCCTTCGTCGCGGTGTCCCTTGCGGCGCTCGCGAGAGCAGCCCAGCCTGAAGCCCCGGAGCCGGTTGCCGCTCCTATGCGGGACTTAGAATGGGGCGAGATAAATTTCATACACACAACAGATACTCATGGTTGGCATGGTGGCCATCTGCAAGAGTAAGCGGCTCTGTGTGGGTATGCTCACCGCGTAAAAGCAAGCTGACGTTCGAGAAGGTCGCAATATTCCGCTGACTGGGGCGACTATATCTCCTTTACTCACCACATGCGAAAGAAGGCGGACGAGAAGGGCGTAGATCTTCTAGTCATAGATACAGGCGATCGCATAGAAGGAAATGGCCTCTACGATGCTTCGGATCCTAAGGGCAAATACACCTCGGATATCCTCAAGGAGCAGTCCATCGACATTATCTGCACCGGCAACCACGAGCTATACAAAGAAGAAGCCGTCGCACGGGAACACGAGATCACAGTTCCCAACTTCAAGGGTAACTACCTTGCCTCGAACCTCGACTATATCGAACCCGAGACGGGCAATCAGATTCCCCAGGCCCAGCGTTACAGCAAGTTCACGACGAAGAACCGGGGCTACACGATCGTCGCGTTCGGGTTCCTGTTCGACTTCGACCGCAACGCCAACAACAGTGTCGTGCAGCCCGTGGAGGCGGCCCTCGAGGAGGAGTGGTTCCAGCAGGCCATCCGGGAGAAGCCGGACCTGTTCGTCGTCGCCGGCCACGTCGGCCTGCGCATGAAGGAGTTCGAGCTGATCTTCAAGGCCATCCGCGACCAGAACTGGTACACGCCCATCGCCTTCTTCGGCGGCCACGCCCACGTGCGCGACGCGCGAAGGTTCGACGACAAGGCGTTCGCCATTTCCAGCGGCCGGTACATGGAGACGATCGGCTGGATGTCGATCAACGGGATCAAGAAGAACGACGACGGGAAAGAAGAGCGGCAACGTGAACAAGAGCAGCAGGGCGAACTACTGTTGCCTGCCAGAAAGCCCGCCCCCTCGCCCTCGTTCAAGCGCCGCTACATCGACAACAACCTGTTCAACCTTCGGCACCACGCAGGCCTCAACGCCACGGCATTCACGACGGAGCACGGCCGCAACGTGACGGTGATGATAACCGAGGCGCGGCGCGCTCTGGGTCTCGACCACCGGTTCGGCTGCGCGCCGCAGGACCTCTGGATGACGCGGGCCCCCTACCCGAGCAACGAGAGCCTGTTCACATGGCTCGAGGAGCAGGTGCTGCCGGACATAGTCGTGAACGAGGCTCGCCGCGACATGCCGCGCCTCGCCATCCTCAACACGGGCGCCGTGCGCTTCGACATCTTCAAGGGCCCTTTCACGCGCGACTCCACCTTCCTCGTCAGCCCCTTCACCAGCGGCTTCGCCTACGTCCCCGACGTCGCGTACCCCGTCGCCAGTAAGGTCCTCCAGCTCCTGAACAAGGGCGGCCCCGTGTTCGGCAAGGCGGCGGCCCTGGGAAAGAGAGGGGTAGAGGCTGAGGCAGAGACGGGGGAAGAGGTAGAGGCTGAGGTAGAGACGGGGGAAGAGGTAGAGTTTGAGGTAGAAGTGGAGGATGACGTAGAATTAGAGGTAGAGGTAGAGGTAGAGCGATTGCGAAAGCGAGGGGAGCAGGAAGAGGACGTCCCGGGCATGCCGGATCGGCGGTTCCTCGCGATCCCGGAGCTGATGACGCCGCGCGCCCACCCCCATGCGGCCGTTTCCGGCGCACGAATAGCAGATACCGGGGTCCAGAAGCCCCTCAGTGGTGGCGACGATAACGACCCGCCCCTCGTGAGCGGCTACACGACGACAGACGACCTCGGCGACGACGGCGACGACGCTGTGCACGCGCCCATCGAGTTCTTCGACGTGCCCAACTGCATCCAGGCGGAGATCGCGTTTCCCTCCTCCGACTCCGAAGGGGACGGGGACAACCCCCCGGAACCCGAGCGCGTCGACCTCGTCTTCAACGACTACGTGCAGCCGTGGATCATCCCGGCGCTGAAGTTCAGCGGCGGCGACTATGGCGATGAGGACGTGCTGCCTTATGTCGAGGGCTCGTTTACGGACCTGCTTGCCGGGTGGGTTAAGGAGAATTGGGGGGATGACTGTTGATGTGGTTGTTGCTTTCTACCTGACGGGTTGGTTTACTCGGGGTTACTACGCAATTGATTGTCCGCTTGGATGAATGGTGATATTATATGGGATAGATCAGATCATATATAATAGTTGGGTGGATTGAGAATTATATTACGCTTGGTTAGTCGCTTAGCATAGCATGTATTGCGTTTATAGCGTCGTCAGCTAGGAGTCTCTCGCAGATCATGCATATCAAATTGAGATCATTCGCCCGCGAGGCCTTGTTTGATTTAATTCATCGTATGCTCCTGAGCACCTAACCACATCCTTGATATCCCAACGAGCGCCACCCCGAACCTCCCCTAACGTGCGACTAAACGGTAAACGCTTCACACTGAAGTCCGTCTTGCCAATGTCCCTTTCTCTCCAGTCCGGGCTGCCGTGCAGTTTTTAGTCGGAGCGCTACTCCTTGTCGCCACGGGAGAGGACTTGGAGGTTGGCTACCGTGACGGATCGTCTTGCGAGCCTGAATCAGCTCACCATATGATGGAAGTCTTCCCGAGGTTATGAACTGCCTGTCTAGGGCTCGTCGATCGTCCACGTATCGGATATGACGTCGTAGCGTGGCCCGCCCGCCGGGAGTCTCCGGAGCAGGAAAGCCGGCTTCGATGCTCCAAGCAGTATGGCCTCAGTCGCCCTTATCTCCTCAGCGGCCATGGTGATGCGACGCTTGGCCCTTCTTGGTGCATAGAGTTCCGGTCACATCGGTTCCTCTGCTCCTCTACTGCTGGAGGCGTATCCAAACTTGTGCCGCCTAGCAGGGCAGATATGAGCGGGCGCGCTTCGTCCCGTTCAGAGCGCAAGATCAGCCTAAATCTGATCGAGAAGTTTCCTCCGCCTCCTCTCCAGGAGCTCCTGCTGGACCTCCTCGAGGGTCGGCAACTCCCAGCCGCGCCCGTCCCCGGCATCCCCCGGCAGCGGCTCCCAGCCCTCCGGCGGCTGCTGGCCCTTGCCGCCGCCGCCCTTCTGCACAAGCGCCTCGAAGGCCTCGCGCTCCTTCTCGGCCTCGTACCGCAGCAGCGCCTCGTCCTCCTCGTCGGGCGCGTAGCCGTAGTACCGGGCGTCGACGGCCCTGCGCAGGTCGTCCCGGGACTCGAGGGGCTTCTCGTCGGCCTGCTGCTTGCCGGCGCCGGCGGCGGCGGCCTCGAACAGCTCCTTGACGCCGGGGAGCTCGCGCGCGCGGCCGAAGTACCTGTACCCCTTCCCGCCGCCGGGGATCTCGCGGCCCGACTCGTCGTACACCTTGGACCCGCCGCCGGGGCCGCGCATGTAGTTGGGCCCGCCGAGGTTGCGGATCTGCACCTCCCACATGTGCTTCTCGCGCATGAGCTTGTTGATCTCGTCGTTGAGGTCCCGGATCTGGTAGTCGCTGAGCGCGGGGTCCTGGATCTTGGACACCTTGCGGCTGATCTCCTTGAGCACCTGCCCGCGCCACTTCTCGCACGACGGGATCGAGTCCACCTCGGTGATCATCTTGGGCCGCCGCGTCCGCCCCGCGTCGATGATGCCCAGGTCGGCCGCCTGCGCCTCCCGGAAGCGGAAGAGCATCGACTGCGCCTTTTCAGAGTTTCGCGCCTGTCGGGTTGGGTTTGCATGGTTAGCTAGCTTGCTTGCCGATACAGAATCCTGATTTGGATGCACAGATGCGTAGATGGACGACTCACCATTTTGCCTTATTTTGTGCTTCCGGCTTTGGTTACGAGAGAGCAGGGAAGTGCAGGAGGTTTGCTGTTTGACGGAGGCAGCGGATGTATGTGTATGTACGAAGAAAGTCCCGAAGCTCGTTCCCTGTCGACACCTTTGGGAGTGGGGCAGTTCTTGGAGGCGGCCAATGGGGGATCTGTACGCGACTCCCTCCGAAATCTGGGGTAAAGACGCGTGATGGCAGCTGCGACTCTGATATCTTTTGACCCTGAACCTTCTCTCTTCTTCTTCTTCTTCTTCTTCCATAATCAAAATTGGTAGAACCATTCCAGCATTTTTTTGAACTTCGACTTTCCAACTTCCCTGCGGAATATTTTTGGTATCTACGCCAGCCTATGCGGCCACAGACTTCAACGTCTTCGACAAATTCCCATCGGTTCGGCCACTAATGACACGCCACTGTATGAGTTGCAGCCTTGCGCCTTGTGCCTTTGCATCTTGGCCGCATCTGCCTCCTTGGGACTCGTTCCCTCGCTTTGAGCAGCAGTACCGCCCTGAGTACTAGGTGTTCTGTTTTCTTATAAATGATTCATCTTGGAGTTGTGATTCTAAATGCGGTTCATCCCGAATCAAACCGTCCATTTCGGTCATTAGAGGCACTGCTTCACGTGAACCTCGACTGCTTCATATACGAGGCCGTTCGTTCTTTTTTTTTTTTTTTTTTTCTTTCCGATTCTTCTGCTCTTCTGTATTCTTCGTTTCATTTTTTTCATTTCGATTCCTTTTGTTCCTCAAGGCCAAATTCGGACATTGCACTCTTTTATAAAGGATAGGGTCCCTTCATCGAACCAAGAGCCGCAGTCGCTGCAATCGTTTTTGAGGACCCGTTGCACCGACTTGGAAAAGGGACATGCTAGCATATGTTATGTGGAGTCCTGGGCCGTGTGTCTATTGTTCATACATTGTCCTCGGCGATGATACTATCTGCGATCTCATCGCGACGCCTAGCCTCGCAATGAAGACACCCACAGGTGGAAACTGGTAGAGTCAGAGGACCCCCGGGCCCTGGCATATGACAATAACCAAAAGAACAGAGATCTGAGCAGGCTGGTCACGATGGGGCCCTAGTTGGAGCGCATGCCCCCTGCATCACGTTCTCCCCGATCACGAAGTCTTCCAGGTTCCAAGAGCATCTGGCATACGTGCCGCCCGCAGCTATGACGACAAACCAGATTTCGAGGGAATGCTTTTTTTGGGCACCCGATGAGGTTTCATATAATAGTTTTCAATCGGAGCTGTTGGGGATGCTCCCGGAGCCGTTGGACCGAGTGGTTCTGAACGTGCCCTGCAGGAGATGTGCGGTCTCCAATATGCTTTTTCTTGTCCTGTAGCAGCAGCGACTCGATTGCAAAGTTTGCCCGGTGATGACCAATATCCAAAAAGCCAAATTTGCAGGCAGCCTGAACGAACTCCTGTCCGCTGGGCTCGAGCGAGGGAATGGTTGTCAGTGAGAACCTGAGAGCTAATCTGAGGGCATCCTACCGATATCAATCCGCTTGAATCATGGTTTTCTTTTCACTGTCCCATTATTACATTCATCGCACCAGCCAAAGCCAAGCTTCAAGGAGTCAGGAAATTGAGAGCGCGTCACATTCAGTCCACCATAGTTTCATGAAGTGCGAGCCAATGAAGTACTGTAACGATTGTAGCAATAGGAAGACCGGAGCAAGCTAAACGATGATGAAGGGGTTAAAATGACAGCCTGCAACATACGATCGTCCAACTGAACACAAATCCCCGAACTCCATAGTCCACCAACAGACCCTCCAGCATCCTCCCGTCTAGCAAGATGTCTTTGTTATGACTGTGAAATAAAAAATCGATTCCGCCGGTCTCGGGTCTGTCTCTTGGCGCTACAGCTTGCTCCCCTGCTCGAGGCACTCCTGTGGTTTCTGCTTATCCCAAGCTGCTTGGCCAAATTTCTTCACTGCCTCCTCGTGGAGCTCTTCCATGGTTTCATGTTTCGGAAAACTGGGTGCGCCATACCTTCCTCCTGTCTTTCGAAAGTAGAGGAATTCCCTCTCTACATATCAACCCCTATGCGCCTTACAGTCCCTCACTACCTCGCTTTTCACGGCGTCATTCGGGCCCCTGTAGCCCGCCTTACATTTCTTTCGGTCTTTAATCAAGGTATTTAGGGTCTGCCGAGGGCAGATTCTTCCCCCTGGGGTAACTGTAGCCCCCTATTACTTTCCCCTTGAACTCGCCAAAGGCGCCTGGTTCGTATAGTCTGTAACATTGGGAAGAGAAGCCGCGATGTCTGCGCACCGCGCAGTGGTATTCTGTGCGCTGATTGCCACACATTCTCGGTCAATGAGTCGAATGGAGGAAACTGGTGAATGGTGGATGAGACCATGGGAAGAGGAATCGGTGGTTCTGAGTAGCAGGATGTTGGGTTTTAGAAGAGTGAAACAGTGGTGTATATACATGCTCGGAACCGAGCCAACCTACACTGTCCTCTTACCATTCGCAATCCGTTATCTCTATATATCTAGCCGAAAGCTTCTTCTACAGTATGTTGGTTCTAGATCGCCAGTATTTCTTTATTCTGGGTAGTTGGGTTGAGCCATGGCCATGTTGATAGTTGCTGCGTGACCAGTCTGCCTTCGTCTTAGATACTAACGCAATTCATAGGACATCGTTGGTAATCCCCGCCATTACATACTCGGATATAGCTATCACGCATCAGATATGTCGGTCCTGGAATTACCAGACTACTAGAATCGCCGACGACCGGTTTCGATGCCTCGTCTTCCACAACTTTGTCTCCAAGCGGATCTGGTCTATTTGGCAATCGGATACTCCCACAGCCCCACGTATGCTCATGAACGACCCGGCGCGGACGGCGTTCGTCTTCCGAGTAGAATTCCTCGCATCGGTCCGTCTCGGCATGCGGCGTATCGTCCGCTTGGTCGATATTTTTCTTTAGCCGTCATCAAGGGGGCTGGCCTGTAATACGTAAGATGTCTAGATGTTTCCTGTTGAATAATTCGGAACGCGCCGAGCTGTTAGCACTCCAAGGGGCCCCGAGTGGCTAGGAAATCATACCCCTATCAGGGGCGACGGGATAAGCAATGAGGTATGTGCGTAATAGATGGCGGGAAGTTTAGGAAACTTAAAGATGCTACACGGTGACGGCGGCGGGTTCGTTGCCCATGAGAGTTCTAACTACTACACCCCACATGAATGCGAGCCCTACATTCTTCGTGGATCACAGGAACGGTTTCTGCTGGCTGCGCGTGGAAAGGGCGGAAAAGGGCAGAATGACGCTGTGAACCCGTATTCAGTGTCGTCCAGGACTGCGAGACCTTATCGGCAGGAAGGTCCGCTCGACGGGTATACGATCCTGAGTTTGTCTACCCCTAATACCTCTGCGACCAGACCAGACTAGACCGCTGCGCGGGCGAGGTTAGGAAGCTTGTACACAGCGACGTATTCGTCGTAGTCGGCGAGCATCGCCGCATGGTGTATATCATCGTTGAGAACATCGTGCCGATGCTTCATGGGGAGGAAACGGTCCGCGACATCGTCCGGGCGCTGGACTGGTCGCGGACGACGAGGACGAGCTTACCGGTAGGGTTCCCGCTGGGAGCCAGGCAAGCTTGCGTAAACCCGCGGCCGGGCGACGACAATGATGATGGTAGGTTAACTGGGCGGATGAGATGTCTGCAATGCCCCCGTCCGCGACTCGCCATCGACGGAGGCGCGGGAAGCAGCGGTTAACTAAATGCAGCTTTCCATGCAGATACTCTCTGTCCAGCAGTTCAATCTTGTAGGAAGCTGTTAGCCTTGAGGTCTTGTCCATTTTGTTCCTTGCCTGTCACCTACTATAGACCCGTGATGTTAGCCTAAGGAGAGTCTGCGCTCTACTCTATCCGAAAGGTCGTCCATTCTTGACTATGTTCCATGAAGTATTTTTTGAGACCCGAGCTATAGTCGTCGAGTTTAAATAGTCCCACTCGAGTATACCTTTCCGTTTCAGGCTGCCTTTCGAGAATCCAGACTAACGTTCCCAGGGTGGCGGGTGACAAAACGATGCATCGGTATCGAGAGCCTGTCTCCAGCTCATTCGAGAACTGAGTGGGCGAGCCCGGACCTTGAGATAGAGAGAGCGTTGCTGGGGATCCATATATTGTCCAGTCCTGTGCCTTGATGATGTTGCCACCATGGTAGGAAATGGTATGAGGAGGGAGCACTTTCCCCTCGACTCGAAGTATGGGCCGGAGAGGAGCAGTCTCATGAGCGGTACTATCGTAGATGCTTGACTGCAGCACCATCGTGCTAGAGTCACCTTCGAGCGACATAGGACGTAGTGGCACATCATCATCAAGGCTTATATATCCTTGGTAGGAGAACTCGACCTGCCCTACCCAGCCGACCCAAGACCAAGAAGGGAAGCCTACAACACGGTTTATAATTAGCAACGTGGGGATATAGCGCCCGGGACCTCATCAGATCTTCTAGTACTGTCTGGAGAGATCATAACCAATAATATAGACCAACACAGAACAAGACGTTCAAAGATGGGCCGTCAAAGAAATTAAAGGGCCACAAATCCTTACCTGGCCTACGTCTTGGTGCGCCGGATTCTTCCCAGCAACTCCGAGTATGATACCATGTCACAGCGTGATAGAAGTACTTTTCCCCCAGCGGAGACGTAGCCTTTGGGCATGGTATGCCGTAGAACCCACGCATCGTATCTTCCCGGTTAAAATACCGTTCTATGCCCCGGAACGCATGCAGGACATCCGCATCATATCTCAAATTTTTAGCAGAGTACTCCTCCACCGTCATCAAATACTGCATGAAGCGCCGAGGGAATGACAGGTTGTGCGTATCAACTTCGCCAAATACCATCCGAGCATTTCTGCCAAATACGCCTGCGCGCAAACACTTGAGCGTTCGTGTTTTCTCCTTGTTGTGCATATCATCCAGAGGGCTTCGTACGCTCTCAAAGCAGTTCATAGCCTTGCATTCAAAATATACCTGGTCTTTAGTGAAAGCAAGCCGTCGCCGACTCAGGAGTCCTTCTTGGAACGTCCAGCCTCGCGTGGACCATTTAGAGGACCGAATTGAGTCGTGGGGGTCTGGCATGGTCCATATAATGCCCGTTCCCTGGAGCTGTGCTATCCATTGGGGTGAGCGCGGTGTACGTCCAACCCCCGGAAGGCCATGGTTTTCGTCGATACCAGCAGCAGCAATAATTGTCAGCTCGGCCTGTTCGTATATTGCGCCCATTTGCTTGATTTGGTCATGTTTGGTCTCCGGGTTGTCCTGGTCAATGCAGAATTTGTCAATCCAAAGGTACTGATAACCAAGGGCTCGGGTGACGGTAATTGCATGCGAAATCGTAGCAGGCAGGCTAGACGCAACTAACCTCCTCCCGATCTCGTCTTTCTTCTCACAGTCTGTCGTGCTTGATTCACCCCACACGTAGCTAAGTGCGACGAATGGCTTGTCGCCCGACGAATTTTCGATGCCTAACGTACCACAGTCGATTAGTTGAAGTCCTTGGACTGAAGAGCTTGGAGGCCGGCACAGAGATATGTGGTGTTCTTGACAGTATGCCAACCAGAGCTGGACAGAATCGGGTACAAATTTCCGAGGTATTGTTTGAGGTACAAACATCGTTGGTAATTGGCCATGCTGGAGTAGCACGGCGCAACCTTTACGTCGAACCTCGGCAGTGCAACTATAGGCATAGGACAAGTGCATAGGCGCAACCACTAGACGTAGCGAATCGTTAGTGGTGGCCAGCAGAGGTTGTCTGTCGCTTCTACATTTGAGCAGGTTGGTTGCTTGGACGAACGATTCAGCTCTTAACTCGTCGTAGTCGTCCTCCGCTTTCCCCTTGGGGGGCATTGATGTTTGGATCCGAGAGGCGAAAAGCATGAGACATAAGGGACATTCGGTGTCGCGGGTTTGGCGGAAGCGGTGCCCAACATTTGCAATGACGAGGTTGCCCTTTAACAGTCTCTTCTGCTCACGGAGTTCCTTGATGTGTTGAAGGACACCGCCGAAATCCAGCTGGGAGCATTCAGTGCAGACCCGTCCCGTGCTCGGACTCTTTTCCGGATTGGAACCTTCAAGCGCCGGCAGCTTCTCCAATTTCTCCTTATCCGTTGGAGGCAACGGACACAGTAGGATGTCATCCACGGGGCGCGGCCCTCTATTGTAACCAGGAACAGCAATCGATTGGTGTACTTCATCCACCAAGCGAATACGGTCATCTTGGTGATTCACTCCTGAGCTCGAGCGGCCTGTAGGAATTTGATCCAGTAAGGAGAATGGTTGACCGACGATGGCAATGTTCGATCCGTTCGATTGCCTCGGTCTGTCGGACTGTTCATTCAGATTCTCTGCCCAATGCATCTTCAGCCGGCGACAAGGCTATTGTGAGCTGGTTGGGAAGCTGGTTGGGAAGCTGGTTGGGAAGCTGGTTGGGAAGCTGGCTGGGAGGACTTGTCGGGAGCGCCAAGGTCATCGACTTGCCTTATCGTATCACCACCCTTGGTAGGGGGGGTTTATAGTATAAAATTACTTGAAGGCGGACCATATCGACGTGTGGGCAGAAGAAAACCAATGGATCCGGCCCCACGGCCTAAGCCTTATAGAGACCTGATCTGCCTGGGTGCCTTACGCTTGCTGTACTCATGGTATAGCCGCATTTTCATAACACACCTCATATGAGGTCACAGAACAACCATTTGGTTCTTCAAGACCCACATTTAGGTGATTGGTGAGAAAACGTACCCTCCTGGCTGGGTGCGGGGCTGTGCTGGTATGGCGTCGTGAATGGGAGGATACCGTAAGGGGTATTGGAGGGAATTATAAGACTGCATGGAGATGGCAGGTGGTGGGTAGCTAACACTTCCAGCACATACACACATGCCTTCATAAAGGTGAAGAATGTATTATGACATCATGTAGAAAAGGCTATTGCCGATAGGTAAATGCCATGTCATAGTAATTTTAACTGATAGTTAAGAAAATTCTAAAGGTCAGTGGACATATTGATCCTCTAGGGATTGCCATACCAGCGTCTAAGATGCGAGTGATTCATCGCCATCTCCCCCTATTCACAGCGCCAAATCCGTTCAGGACTTTGGCCGATACCGAAGACACCACAACCGATTGATTTACCTAGATAACCGAAAGCGGTACAGAAATTATGACTAATTTTAACCCCGTGCCATCCTCCAAACTTGCTGGTTCACAGGGAAGGAGAGCTCAATCTCTCCCATGCGATCCACACACGATGGCCGGGAGTAGAAGTAGACTCATCGGTGGAACAAGCAGAGACCTTAAAGTCGGAGCCCTGCATCTGGGCACTTTAGCCTTTGATAGATCCCTGTCATCATCCGCATTCAAGTGGCAATAGACAACTTCGTACTTCCCTAGTATAGGCCGCAAAGGGATTCACCCGCCCAGGGTACTCACCCACGCATTACACACCCACCCACACACCCAGCTACCAAACAAACCCAGAAACCACGTGCAGGCCCCTCACCCGCGTCCACCACTCCGCGCGATGCGCAGCGCAGGGCCTGGACCCCCTGACGCACATTCGCCCCGGGGAGCGGGACCCCCACGCGGCCTCCTCCTCGTCCTCCTCAGTAGATCAAATCAACCTCGACGGCGGCCGCGCGAAGGTCGAGCACCCGCCCCGGCAGGGCCGCGTTGCGCCTACCACCACGAGGTTTCCTTCGGAGAACAAGAGACCGGTGGCCCCGACCCGGAACCGCGCGTCTCGCCGAGCTCGCCTCTCGTGTCGTTCGGCGACGATGGCAACGACGGCGCCGGCACGCGCTGATGCGGCTGGAGGTGGTGAATTCGAAGATACTGGAGAAGTGTTTCGTGGCGCTGCTGCGGATGTTGGGTTAGTTGTATGCATGTGTGTTAGGTGAAAAGAAAGGGGTTGTTCGTCAATGCCCGGTCAGTCGATGGCTAGTCTCGTTGGCTCGGGGGTGGGACCGGCCGAAGGAGATCTCGTCCTTGCTTTGGATAAAATAATCGTTCTGTTTAAGGTTGCACTTATATGTTCACCAACATGTTAGAACAATACTCCATTCTGCTGAGATTCTTGCGCTGATGGATGCATACTTAAGTAGTGATGTTTACATAGCAAAGGGTGAGCCATCTTCATCATCACCTTATAAAACTGTATAACGTTGCGCAGCAAATTTCATACGCTTTTACTGTTTTCCTTTTCTCTACCTGACGGGAGACCCAACCCTAAATCCGTGAGCCCCCTATTCTTTTGAGCGACCATGTGCACGTAGGTATGTCCATACTACAGTTACACATCCCTTTCTCGCGCAGAGACTCTCTAAATCAAGGCATGTACTTAATTTCTCGTCTATAACCCAATAGCAATCTCGCACCTCGCATCTCATCACTGCGTCTTCTTGCTCCCTGCGCCCGCTGAGGCCACCGGCTTGCTGTAGAGCCAGAGGGCGCAGAAGCCGAGCCAGCCCGTGACGGTGGCGCCGATGCCGGCGATCCAGGGCCAGGCGGCGGTGTGGGTCCAGCTGCGGGGCCACTCGTCGTGGGCGATGTGGCGCACCGAGACGGTGTTCTTCTCCTCGACGTTGCTGAGGAAGGGCCGCTTGTAGTTGACCTTGAAGTTGAAGATGCCGTGCTGGTCCGGCAGCTTGAACGACGCCGAGTACGTCGCGCCGTCCTCCGACGACAGCGTGGGCTGCAGGTTCAGGCGGTGGAAGGGCGAGAGCATGCTGAACTCCAGCTGCAGTTCGTCGCCTTCGGGGACCGTGAAGGGGACCCACTTGTCCCAGACGTATTCGGAAAGGGAGATAGAGTATGTCTTGCCCACGTTAGCGTTTGAACTTACCTCAGCATTGAGGAACGGGCACTTACAACATCGTTCTTGATGCGGTACATCTTGGGGTTGCTTGCGTTGCTCATCCTCTCCTCATTCAGGTGGTGCTCAATCCAGTTGACACGCAGAACGCCGATCTCACCAAAGGTCCAACCAGACACAGCCTTGGCGAACTCTCGATTCACAGTCTTGACCTCCTTCTCGCCCACCTGCTTGACCTCAGCGTCGAACCACTTATCGCTCAACATGTCGGCGGAGCCGACGACGGTGAAGCGGGCCGAGTTGCGAGCCTGCATGGTGGTCACGAGGTTGAGCTGGGCTCCGGCAGCGAAGAGGTCGTCGAGGACTTCGCCTTGCTCTTTCGGGTTGTAGCTGTAAGCTGTGGAGGGAGCGCGCAGGATCGGGGCAAGGAGGGCACCTTGGCCAAGGGTCTGGCCGACACCGTTAGGGAAGGCGATGCGCTCGCCGTTCGGAGAGGCGGGGCTGAAGAAGTCCTTGACGCCTGGTCGGAGAGGTCCTGGTGGAGGGAGCACAAGCACATCGTGCTTGTCCGCGGCCGAGTTCACGTCGTAGTTAAAATGGTCGACGACGAGACCAGTGCGGTCCGGTGGCAGGTGGATATCCAGCTCGAGAAGGAGGGAGATAATCGAGGTGGACACAGGAGTAGAGGCTGAAAGAGCGAGCAGAATATTGCCCTTTGCATTAATGAAGTCTAGTAGGATATTTGGAGTCAAGTTGGGACCGAGACCTTCAACTCGGGTGTCAGTATTTTGTGTGTGCTCGTTTGCCTACTTTTCCATATAGTCGCAGGGTAGGTGAGACGAACCCTTGGACTTGGTAGGCAGGAGAAGAATATGGTCATAGGACCTCTCGCCCAGGTTGAATATTCTCAAGGTCTCGCTCTTGGGCGTCTCGTATACGATGTCGTAACCTCGTGCTATTCGGTGTTGTCGGTCAGCACGGAAACCTCTTGTAATTGTGTGTATCCGCGGAGACAGGATCATACATACCCTCCAGATCACCGAGAAACTTGGAATAACCGGCCTTGTCGGCGACATCTTCCAGGACCACCAGCAGCCTGTCGCCGCTGACACTGATGGCGTGGACGACAGCCACCAGTGCCAGGACGAAGAAGGACAGCAGGGACCTCATATTGATCGCCTCTCTCTTCAAGGAAAATCGACCAATTGATAAAGTCAACTAAGAGGAGGAAGAAAGAAAAGAAAGGGAGACGCGCGACAGCAGGAACTCGCTGCGCATTGGAGTTTCTTTTGGTGTGGTTTAATCAAGTTCGCAAGCTGTCCCGTTTCGTCCAGATACGTTGATTAGGACGTCTGGAGCTTCAACACTTTTGACTCTGGCATACGTAGCCGCTAAATCCAATGCCAAGACGCCAAGACGCCAAGACACCAAAGATATCAGGTCCCTATCTGCTTGTACTTGTACTTGAGGCTCACAAATTAACCGATCCTTAGCCGATAACACTTCATCCCGCACGGTCCACTCACCATCTTACGTAACGGTAGGAGCTTCAACTTCAATTGATGGTCGACTCTCTGATGGGGAAGGAGGTAGCTAGCTTTGATATATCTCCGGTGACCTCATTCCTTCCTCCAAGCTCGACAGTCCCTCTATTCCGTACACAGCCAGTTGGGTATTTCTTCCGCAATCCCTCTTTCTTTATACAGCTCCTCCAGCCACCTAACAACTCACTACAGCACCGCAAACGATATAGTGTTCCCCCGCCGAAAATGATCAATCCGACGCCCCAATTCTGGGCCGGTCCCCTGCGGTACTGGCGCTGGGCGGCGCGCGAGCGCCCGGCCTTCTTCTGGAGCTGCGTCATCGCCGGCTGCGGCCCTCTGACGCTGTTCACGGTGCCGCCCGTGCTGAAGCGCCTCGGCTACGAGCGTGCGGCGCCCATCCCCATGACCTATCCCGGTACGAACAAGGTTCCCCTCCACCTCCCACCCCTTTTTACCCCTAGCCCAACCTGGCGTAGAATAAAGAAACGAAAGGATGGATCGAGGAAGGAGTTGAGTTAGGAAAGGATAGCTGCTGACGAAGAACGACAACTACAGTTCCCACGGGCCCTAGGAAACAGCTGAGCGGATACGACGACTGAGCGCGGTTACCACGAACGGAAGCAGGAACAAGCTGCTAAGATCGTTGGAGGCGGTTGACCGAGAGCGACTGGTGGGACGTCCGAAGATGTGGATAGGGGTGACGGGATTGTACACCACCGTCTAGACAGGAAACCGCGCAGATCCGGCAGGCAGGAAAGGAGTCGAGGGGAAAATAGTCAGCATCACCGAACGCCCGGTAGGAATCCGCTGTATACACATCACCACCAAAAACCGCGAAGAAAAAGCAAGAAATTCGTCATTGTCAAAATGGAGCTTCGCCTTTCTATGTCTCCATTTCGGACTATGTTAAGAGTCTATAACAGGTCCAGCATAGTGTTTCCGTCGTCGTTGGTAATCATACTTCCCCGTACTTCTTTTTGCTTCTTCTCTTCCCAAATCACGACCTCACCGTCCTTGTAATATGTCTATCTAAATACCCAGAAACCCGGAAGAGCCGCGCGGTCAACTCGGAGCCCGCCTGTGTAAACCACTACCGTACGGGGCACGAAGCCCGTTGTTGACTGGCCCGAGCTATACGGCTACGACCTTGGACTGCGACCGCACATGCGCGAGCACCGGACCGTGATCCAGCGGAAGGCGCTATCTTTCCCTCTGGATCAGGTTCCACTCGTACTAGGTAGGAAAAAATCAGGCAATGTCAGTTTACACTCTTCTATCACAAACTGCACCATAGTAGGGTAAATCGGTAAATTAGGTAACTCACCACTCTGCCGTCGTCGTCCCCCGTGTACACAAGCTGCGGCATGGGCGCGATGCAGGTGATGGCGGTCTCGGTGTTGACGCCGGCCTCGGAGCGGGCGTCGACGTGGTCGAGGCGGCGGACGAACTCGAGCGCCCACCTGCCTTCGCGGGAGACAACGCGCTTCCAGATGTTGACGCGGCCCCTCTTGTGGCCCGTGAAGACGAGGTAGCTCGCGAGCCACTCGTTGCCCGAGCCCTCGTAGAAGGCGCACGAGTGCACGAAGTCGTCGGGCTCGGCGGCGCTGCAGACGTTCTGGTCTAGGATCAGGTCGCCGTTGATCGTGTACAGCGCGACGTTGGGGCCCGAGCACAGCATGATCTCCCCCGATATGTCGTTGATGCGCGCGCACTCGATCTGCGCCCGTGCCGGGCTCGTCGGCAGCTTCCGCACGAACTCGAGCCGGTTGAGGTCCCAGAGGAAGACGTGGCCGTCGGCCGACACGGTGACGAGGGTGCTGAATGCCCGCGACACGGCGATGGTGGAGACGGGTGTCTTGTGGCCGAAGAGCGAGGACCGGTGCACGAGTTCCACCGGCTTCCCCGACGCTGTCTGGATTCCAAATACCGAGACGACGCAGTCCTCGCCAGCTGTGATCAGCGTCTTGGAGTCCGCAACCACCACGCATGAGATCTGCCCGATGTGCAGGGACTCGTTGACGCCCGCGCTCTTCCGATTCTCCGTGAAGAAGAACCGCACGCTATTGTCCGAGAATCCCCATTCGACGTATTTGTCGAAATAAGGGGGAAGGTTCACTCGGAACGGGGATGAGCATAGGAGACGGTCCAACTTCGGAGAATAGGTGAGCGATGCGACACGCTCACGGCTTTCGAGGAGCGGATGTGGTATCCTTGCAAGAGCCTGGCACGAAGTATCAAGTCTCTTTGCTGGGAATGAGACGTTCTCCCGAGGCGGGTGGGGTTTGCTGAATACTTGATGCGGTGTCTGGCCGAAGTTGTGAATTATGCTCGTCGTAGCATGTCTCTCGTTTGAGTCGGTGATGTTGTCGAGGTCTTTGGCGCCAGAATAGGAAAGATAATGGAAGACGTTTAGATTTTCCACCGCTGCTTCGCCCCGCTGTTGGTACCCGAAGATCAGATCAATCCAGTGGTGAAGATTCCGGCTGACGTAAGGAGACTCTAGCGCTTCGCGGTGCTTTGCAATGAAGATTTTAGGATCTCCCTTAGCCCACCGTGGCAACTCGACGTTGTTAACCCTGCCTCCCGTGCCCTGACGGTCACCAAAGTTGTATCCATTTACGTTGGTGAGGAATTCCGGTAGGTAGAAGAACTCGGGGATTAGTTCGCGAACATCAGACCCGTTGTCCTGGGCGGCAGACCTCCATGACCCTTCTACCGAGAAGAAGAGTCGATCGGCGTGATCAAACGAGCCGCCTTGCAGTAGGATGTATGACTGCACAAATGGAGGCAGGCGAATCAGATATGACGCGACGATCATGGCCGAGGAATAGTGAGTGCCATAGTGGAAAGGGGTTTCGCCGATCTCTGCCAGACTGTCGTACCTGGCTCTGTAATCCATTTGCCGTCGGGCGGTCTGCGCACCCATAGGCTTCGAGAGGTCTCGGAAGGTTGCAGGATCGTTAAGGTCCAACTCCTCGCTAGTGTAATCGGCGAGAATCCAGGGGAATACAGGATACTGCGTGAGATCATTGAACGTTCTACCTGCCATTGTGTTAACAAGCATGAGGTAGTGAAAGTTCGAAATTTCCCCCCTTTGCCATTTACGCATGATCGGATTCCAGGGTGAAGAGTTGAAGATGCTCCCAAATTTCGACCCCAATGTCTGGGGTGATTCGTCAATAACCCGCAGGGACTCCAATCGCCAAGCATCTTCCGGGTTGGGCAACGAGTTTGAACCCGCCGCATGAGGTGACTTATTTATTAGCCTCACGAAAATCTCGTCCCTCGCTTCCGCACTTTTGGCTGTTACCAGGTAGCTCCGGCCATCAGTGAAGAACATCTCGATCGCCACGTCGCGGAACAGGAATCGACGTTTGGATATGCTGATAACGTCGTGCCACTTCCAGCTACGCGAATCCTGAGCACTCGAGGTACGCCTCCTCTCGCCGGCCTTTGCATCGGCTATGATCTGAGAGAAAGGGTCGCGCTCCTCGACCGGCGCCTCCCAAACATTTACAATCTCCCCGTCCACACACTGGAAGAAATTGTCCATAATATACAAGGCGTTTTTACCGACGATCAGTATACCTTCGCAAGCATCGAGTCCAATGATTCGGGAGATATTATAGACCTGCTGGACAGCATCCCCTGACCCTAGGCGCCGCATTACCCTCCGGTTCTTGTCTTCAAAAATGTCATCCGCGCCGTTCGGGTCATTGGGGTCGTCGACTAGTTCGAAATCATCTTCGGGAACAACAGATCCGTCGGCAGTCTCGGGATTCGTCTGCGCTGTAGTCGACGGGTTAGACGGATCCGAAGCCTCGTCAAAGTTGGAGCCTGTCGTCAATACGGATAAAGAACGGTTCCGAACTGGCAAGGTAGCCTGGCCTTGAGGGGTCAAAGCATTGCCTTTCAGAGAAGAAGCTGATGGCAAATCGATAGCTCGGCGTTTAGGTTGATACTGCTCGTGCCGCGCGGGAGGATCGGGCAGAAGCCGGAGACGCATGCGATTGCGACCCTCTGTCCTATCCAACTTCCACTTGACAGGGCCAGGCTGGTGCAAGACTGCACCTGGTCGCGTGAGATCCTCCTGCATCCCGGAGAAAGCCGTCGCGAAGAAGTAGGCGTCATCCTGGTTGTCTTGCATCAGACGTTGGTGTTTGAAGTGCTCGGACGCATATATCGACTTCATCCAAGCGAAATTAGCCTGATCATGTCGCGATAAGATGCTGCCACGTTCGACAGCCTCTAGGTGCCACCTCCTGAGAGTCTCTTTGCGTTTAGCGAGGCGTGATCTAGCCGTCTCGGCCGTGCGTTGATTCTCTATGCCGACGAACTCTTCCCAGGCTCGAGACATGCTACCAAAAAACAGTACGTCTAATGACGGACGATGCTGGTCAACCCACTCCAGAAAGGTGTCCGTGTCAAGCTCGGTCAACTTCTGAAAACCGGAGACTAGCTGAAGTTGATCTGGAATGGTGAATTGACTGAAAAGTAATGAGGACTCCTGCGGTTTCTGTACCAGCATAATACGCCAGATATTCACCGCAGCAAGCCTCACAGCTTCCCTAGTGTCGACCAGCTTAGTATAGAGTTGATACCATAAAAGCTTCATATAGTCGTCGGTGACAGAGAGAGACTCCAGAACCACCATCTGCCAGTAAAGTATCTTGTCCATGGAGAAATTGGCCTCGAGATCGGTGGTCTGTGGGTCGTCCATTTCTGAGAGTCTTAAAAGAACCAACTTCAAAAACGAGCTGCGGATGGTGGACACAGCTTGTGTGCAGAGCCTCACGCTCTTCATTTTTGCAACATCTGGTCTTTGGAGATGTTCCAGTAATAATCCTGCAAAGTCTAGCATCGACTCGGTCCCGTTCATAAACCAGCCCTCGAAAATCGCCTCTACCATGTGGAGGCTAAATCTCGCCATGTTGGTCAGTACTCTCGGCTCATTGAGCAGTTTCCAATCGAGCTTAACACTGGTTGAAAGATGGAGGATAGTGTTACGAAGCACGTAGGATTCAAAGTAAGCCTGGTGCTCCTGAAATCCCGGCGGGACGTTGAGAAACAAGCCGAAACCAGGAAACTCCTTCCGGTTCAATAGTTGGTCCAAGAAGACGTTGACGACTAGCTCCAAGATTCCTTCCAGCACGCTGTTACTAACGTTCTGTGCTGCGATTTTCTTTTTAGGAGACATCACATGGGTGAGGCGAGCCGGACTAGGTTGGGGGGACTTCTGGGAGGGCAGTAAGATGAACGATGACGCTTTACGCAAAGGGGTCCCACGATAGTTGGTAGCTGTAGCCGATTGTGAAGGGTCAGCCGGAGTGGAAGTCCTAATCACGGGCGCAGCAGACGAGGAACCAGGAACTGGGCGGATGATGACGTCGCTGCCTTCAAAGGTAAGTGCAGAGTCCTGCGAGTTGAGCTCTATGTCAGGGCTGACGGGATCCGTGCTCACAATTGCAGGATATAGAGCAGTCAAGAGCAGCCTCACATAATCCGAAGACAAAGCAAATTCTCGAAAATCCGGTGATCGAGCATGGATATCTACGAGAAACCGTATCACGGTTTGCAGGACCGCTGCATTGCCAGCAGTGCGTTCACGGTTAGAGCGAGATGTTTCTAGATGAGATACGAGACGCGGTCAGCTAGATAGAAACAATGTGCAGCAAGAAACTTACGTCCTGGTTCTGGCTCGTTCTGAAGTGGCGTAGGTCCTGTCCTTGACTGTGTTGAGGACTCGAGAATCATGGGTGCGATCATAGCTGGATCCGATTCGGCTGAAGGCGAATCCGGATCTTCTTGGCTCTTGAGGACGTCCTTGAGGCCGTGCTGAAGCATGGCAGTAAGAATTGGTAAGGCGCCTGGGTTGACAACCTTGCATTTCCCGAATGCCTCAATGAGGCTGAAGAAATCGAAATTCTTGTCGAAGTCGACATCTGCAACATCGCACCCGAAGAGTATACTGAAACAGATCACCCACAGCGCCGGGATATCTGACCACCGTTTCAGACGGTGCGCCATGATGTAAAATCCGCCAGACTTCCCCGAGAACTTGGTGACGTAGGCTGAACCCGAGGTCACCAAGAGTCTCGCAAGAATTTTGCAGCCGTTCACCACTATTTCCGGCTCGTCCTCAGTAAGAAGATACAAGAGCCACTGAGCCATCATCAGCTTCGAATCATCTCTTGATGGCCACGAGTCAAGTACCTTATTCGTAACGGTCTTTGCAAACTTTCGAATGATTGCTAAGTTCCCCTTTTCACAGAGGAGTCGGCAATACATCGCCAGGATTCTTGTGCCAACCTCCTTTTTCGTCACATACTTCGCGGTGCTCTGGCCGGCTCCGTTCGGGTCGCTAGAAGACCATTTAGGCATCGAGGTCGAAAGTGTGGTGTTGCGACTCGATATCGATGAAGGTTTCGCCGTGCGTATGAGAGACCCTGAAGCGGTATGGAAGGCATAAGTGATAAATAAGGCAAGCGTCCGGTGTACTTCCGTGTTGTAACTGCGTCTGACGAGAGTTTCAATGGTGTCCATGAAAAATGGGACGACATTCTCCGGCAACAGCTCCGACTTTACGGCATCAAGAAGCCTTTTGACAATCCCTAGACAAGGCCTCGTCAGCAGTAGCAGGGGTATCAGACGTATCATCACTCACGCATTCGGATTAACCTGCGGTTATTATGCTGATGGTATTTGCTCCTGGTTGCAAAGGTTATGAACTGTTTGTAGTATAATTCTTGGACGATCGGAGCGCTTCTTCTCCATCCATCGAAGTCAACCAATAGGATACGATATGCAAGAGGGTTGATTATGACGGATTCAAGAGGCTCGCGGTGGTTGTACCCCACGAACTCCAGCAAGAGGCTGAGGAGTTGAAAGCATAATTTGTCTCTCTCTTCAGGCGGCAGTACGATTCTCTGTGTAGGGCTGTCATTCACAGAGGGAGCAAAACCCAGTTTGACTTTAAGGAGAAGTGCTAAGATCGGGTATCCTCCGTCCTTCTCCATGGCTTCACTATTGCGCCAGCTCGAGTTGATGCATATAAACACCATCTCCACGGCACGAAGAAGCGTGTCCACCGTAGAAGCCCGGTCGATCAACTTGAGTGCCAGCGGTGTGAATCCCGCTAGCCGCCACAGTGCATCATCAAAGAACTGAGGCGCTGAAACGATCGGATCCCCAGTCAACACGGCCACGCCGCTTGAACGAAGAAGAGCATCATTAACCGACGGCAATGCAGTATTTATCGCTATACCCATGCCACTCTTCAGGACCATCTGCACGAGAGTCTGGGCAGGTCCCCTGGACAGATTTCGGAACAGCTGCGTCTCGCTAAAACCTTCACTCTCTCGGAAAACCGAGGACGGCACTATGCTGAGGAGAATACGGTTCTCCGGTATTAAATTAGCAGCCTTGTCACGAATGACCCTCATGATGTCCGACTCGCCATTCTTCCCAGTACTGAAAAGGTCATTCTGAAGGCCCAGGGAAGCCGAAGCTCTATACGTCTGGAAGCCACCGAGGCAGTCTTGGAAGTTTCCTTGATACCCAGGCCCGAGTCTGCTGGGTACTACCAGGATTTCATCGCTGAGGACATCTTCAAAGAGGTGGGCAGACGCGAGAGACCACTTGGTACAGATCAAACCTGGCCCGACGTGAGATGAAAGTTCCCGCGGTGTCCCTAGGAATGCTTGGGCGGGTATGTTCTTGTTATTGCTGGAGGTAAATGAAGCAAAACTGTCATTGCTGCCATTTGATAACGGTGGTACGGCAGGATAGGTAGCCCGTAGTTGTTCTACAAACTCCCCATTTACGTAAAGCGAGGCTTTGCTGGCAATCATAGTCTTCGGCCTTCGGTGTACCACCGCAATGTGGTACCACTTGTCCTCTTCGAATGTAAATGACTTGAACCTCACGCTTGGCCGCTGGGAGGTGACTGATGTTTGTAATATGAAGTTGCGCGTGTCTCTCTCAAGATAAGCGAGAAGAAAACAAGTCTGTGTAGCATCGAAAACACCAAAGATAGTGGTATGGGACTTGGGATCAAATCGCTCAATGCGAATCCACGTGGTAAAAGTATAGCCAGCAGTCGACTGAGGTGGAAATAAGCGGCCGATTTTAGGGAGATCAATAGAGGAATGGCCATGAAGTGATAGATCAAACTGGATGGCAGAGGGCCTGTGATGTGTGTTCATCATGTCCAGGCAAAAATCAGAAGATGTCAGAGAGGGGTTGAGCAGCAGTGACTGGGCATCCGAGAGAGTATTGAGACCAAAGGCCATGAGAGACCGGCAGCAGGCCGAGATGACATCACGCTCCGTCCCAGTGAGAACAGGTCCATCATCGAAAGCTAGCCAGAGGAATCGAGAAAGAACTCCGGTTTCATGGACGTGATAGAGGTTAATAGTCGATGCGGTCATGATCGCGAATAGTAGCTTCAACACCAGAAGAGAGACGAGATTTTCAGAACCCCCTGTCTCTCTTGGTATCGACTCCCAGAAATCTACAATCGTACGGATGGCCTCCGGGTTCTGCAAAGTCGACGTTGGAAAAATGGCCTTTCCGATGGCAGAATCGATCATAGTCGTTGGGTCTTCTGGCAGAATTTGGTCTGTTCCACTCTCAGTGCCGTTTTCCCGAATACCAGACTGAGTTTGAGACCGAGACGAGGCTTGGACTGACACAACATCCCAACAGAGGTTGTCCAAGGAGGCATCGTTCATGGATAGTGAGAAGAGCTTCCCGAACAATTGGCCCAAGGTGCAGACATCCGAATCAGAAACCCCAAGCCCGATGCTTGCTATCGTCTGCTCTAAAGCATCCCATCCGCCGCCTTCGACTCGGGTTCGGAAATAGCGCCTATTACCAGGGTGGTTTCGAAAGGCGGCGGAGAAGACGCCGAATACAGCATCAAGGAGCTCGAAGAAGAGCCTCCTCTCATCTTCGTCCCGTTTTTGTGGGTTATAAAAGCCGGAGAAAGCTCGTAGCACGTCGAACAGGCGGTGGAAGCCGTGAATGTGTCGAAAATCATCCTGCACTGAGCTTGGCGGGGTAGGCGCGGAAAGATATTGCTGGATCTGCCGGGCCTTCTTTATGAGGGCGTGTATTTCGGGATAGCCATTGGCAGAGGTGATTGTGGTAAGAGAGGATACATCATTAAGGAGGCGCTGCAGAACTTCGGTGGCCTTGGATGTCTGCGGTGGTGTCGACGCCGAGGTCGACGATCTGTAGCGACTCAGTCTGGTCCTGGTAGCCATTCTCGTCTACGGCGACGTGTCATATCAAACACGGCGCAGCTTTACCTAGTACCCAGCTGGGGTCTAGGCTACTCTTCATCACGCTGAGCATGGAAGGACTTCGGCGAGGGAGGTATGGCGAGGCAGGTACGTATCATCGAAAGTGAGGTTGGTGCTTTTGTTGGTTGGGTCAAGTTAAGGTCGGCGAAATTTTAGTTGTCGACAGTTGCCAGCAACTATAATATCACATCTCAGGCACCCCGGCGGCACAGTTCTACCACTTCGAAGGGAATATCGCTCGGTGGATTCCCAGTTGGGTCTTGCCAACAGGATACTTCAGCCTTGCGATGGGGCTGAGCAGGAAGGCAGAGGCACTGTAACATGGAGCCCAGGTACGTATCTTGACAGCTAGTGCTAATAGGCTCCCTGCACCTGCACCTGCCACTTAGGCTAAATTTACCGCTCAAAAGTTAGCACTAGGGGAGCCTAAACCAACATACAACTCTATGTTGATGAACACAACACCAATGGTCATCATGCTAGATTTGGTGAGCTTTCGGATATCTATATAGCATCTGTTCAGACACCTACCTAGTCACTTGATGGAACAGTATCACGTCCCTCATTAAAATATTTGAAAAAGATTCCGTTACGTATGCGAAGTTGAGGAAATGCCTAAATTACCAGATTGCTTTCATCTGGACAAGCTCAATGAGCAAACAAGGGCAATCATGGAAAGCTTCTGGTGTCCTCATGTTCAAATCTGTGTCTCCCTTTTGCCGCGCAGACTTTAGTAATGGGGCTGAGATACAATATGTGCCTAACATCATGTACCCAAGCTATTGGACTACTTCTATGTGTTAGTTCAGCTTTGCCCAAGGGGAGTCCGTCTCAGGAGACCTTCGTAGTGATGCGCGCAACAGAACACCATTACAGGGATTAAGTCGCTTTGATAGTGACAAGAGAACAGATGCGGGTTAAATTTAGATGCCATCGCTCATTATGTTTTCCCCTTAGCCATGTTCAATGGTTTGGGATGTTTGATGCCCCCCAGTTTCAATAAGGCTGGAAGCTACCCACCAGCATAGGACACTATTAGGGGATATTTGGTTGTGCTTGATCAGGTTAGAAGGGAGAGAAGGTTCGAATGCGGCGTTCCAGCCCGTAGCCTCAGCTCTAAACATGCACTCATATAGTCAATACAAAAATCCGTGGAACATTAAATTCCCCAAAGCTGCTCCATTCTCAGTGTATTACCTTCAGAGCGCCAATACTGGTATATCTCCCTTACAACACGATGCATACAGTTACGAACTACAAGTAGTTCCACAACGTGGTAGCAGGTCAAGAGAGTCGCAAGGATTTCCAATCCCCCTATCTCCAATGAGCCTTGCCGGTTAACATTCTCTATATCAGCTTCCTTTTGTGTCGCAGGTCCCCCGAGTGCCGCTGGGTTTGGACAAACGGATCATTGGACTCAAAGCGAGGCCGAGCTGCCCGATAGTGTGGGCTCACAGCAGCAAAATTACCATAATATATCTGAACTTACGTTATCACTGAAGCTGTAGCCCCTGAGCATCCTTCAAGTTGCCTAGATGACGGAACTAATCGCATTAACTCTCGTTCTTCTACACGCAACTGGCGGTGGTTTAGTGACATAGCATTATATAAGCATATCACCGTAATTCGCATCGGGGTGTCTCCTCCACACGTTATATGATGTCGTGATGCGCAGCATCGAGGTCTTATTTGAGAGCTCGGTTGATTGGCCTATGTGCCTTATACCGCCATCTCGAGAGGTCGTTATTTGAAATATTCACCGCCATTCTCGAGTACCCTCTCCCATTTCTAGAAGTACATGAGCGACCGGAGATAATGTAGGACGACTAACAATCCAGAGGCATATGGCATATAGCATATGGCTTATGATATCATTACCTCAGTTAAAAGGTTGCGCACGGCTATCAGCGAGGATAATGGCTCGCTATCCGTATATTGGATAGCTATCATAAGTAGGCTCCCCAATCTCCGATACGAAGGGCAAATATGCGCGGGTTACTTAACAAAGGTTTACTTCGCTCAGCTTGAACCCAATAAGCGGACGTAAACTTGCCAGCACTTCACCCAGATATAATGTCATATGCGAGGCCATCTATTGCTTGCTGACTTGTCTCCTGAGACATTCGCACGGGGGCCGCATAACACGTGATGATCATCAAGGTACCTTGCACGTAGCAATCGTAAAGCCGAAACCGGATTCGTCTTTGTTATGGCAAGGCCGGAATCTGCGTGATTGGATGGATAAGAGTCCGGCCACTAGCCTTGATCCACTGAATTGACTGGCACTCTTTGTCGGGGAACTTCAGGCAGTTCGAGATGAATCAGCCGAGGCCGGGGGGAAGCTTTACTAACGATATTAGAGCTAACCTAGAATACTCGTAGATCTCCGTCGTCGCGTTTGACAATATGGAATGAGACTCGTAACAACAGCATCAGGTGACCAGCATGCTTGCCACGGGTACTCTTGGCAAAACTGGTACTCTACACTTACCTAGGAGATAGCAACTCGAATCAACGAGGAATATAATACTTGGTGATGGCCGAAGCTGGATCATATTGTACGGGGACGTAGCAGCCGAGCTAATTTGAAAGGGTCTCAGGGTCCAGCGTGTTGCAGGTCCGGATGATGCATGTGTGCTGCAGCATTCCGCCATGCTAAACAGCTGTGGTCGATAGGCCAGGAAGTCCGGGTACCTTATTTGTAATGTATGGAGTGGAGAGTTCCCCATCTCTTATCGCGCTTATGTGCCCCTTACCGCTGAATAACTCCGTCTGATTGATCGCCCCGGAAACTCGTGAGGATTCCCTAATGCCGATCTAGGCTTCGGTACCATCAGTCTTATGTATGTAGCCTGGCCACCTCGCAGTATCTCAGATGTCTATTCCTAATAAGGTACCTTAAGAGGAGTGCAAGTCGGACATGGTTCGTTCATTCATCATTGTGGATAAAAAGAAAGACGCGCCTGTTTGGTCTCGACTGGCTCCTTCACCTCGCGTTGTTGAGCAACTGATTCCAAGCATGACATGGGGGATAGGGCGAGGCAATACTCGGGAACCCCTAACTCCCCTTACATTAGGAGGTACCTACAGTAGCAGGTGTACATACTCCGTACGGTTCACCAGGTTAAACCTTCGTTTGCTGGGGAACTTATTACCCAAGTCTGGGGCAGGAAGAGGTCTTGCGACTTACGACGCGCCTGCTGAACCCCGGTACGCCCCATAGCACTAGACCGATTTAGGCTTATCTCGGTCGCCCTGCGCCTCCCATCGCTTTCCATCCTTGAGCCATGCGTCACACGCACCACCACTTGGACCACAGGAAGGCAGCCGTCCGCTGAGCTGTGCGTGGCCACCGTTATCAGTTCCCTCATCAATACCAAGAGCTTCTTAAGCTTTGCCTTCCCTCTTCCTAATCTCTCCCTTCTTCATCAACAAACCCTTCCATCTCCCATCCTCATTATCCATTTAACTCCATCATCCTCTTTGTGGAATTCCAACTCTGAGGAGTCATTAGCTTGATTCTTCGAGTTTTTATCTTTGTTTGTTTCTTGTTTCGGAAGCGCCTCGAGTCTCAGGTAGACTTATCAACTGGTTGCTTCTGCATTCCCACAGACTACGAAACAGCACACCCTATCCATCATGCGGATCGCCCTCGCTCTCTCTCTGGCGTATACTGCTGCGGCAGCGCCATCCTTCAGCTACGAGACCATCCACGATGGGGCTGCCCCCGTTATCTCGTCAGCTGAGGCCGAAGAGGTTCCCAATTCATACATCGTCAAATTCAAGAAACACGTGACCGACTCTGCCGCTGCCGACCACCACTCTTGGGTCCAGCAGATCCATACGGACCGTCAACAGCAGCGTATTGAGCTTCGGAAACGTGACGCCTTTTCTACTACAAACGACGTTTTCCGTGGTCTTGCCCACACCTACAAGATCGGCAGCGATTTCTTGGGCTACTCGGGCCATTTTGATGACTCGCTCATCGAGGAACTTCGGAGACACCCTGATGTACGTTTGTTCCCCATGCTCATTCACATCCTCTAGCTTAGTTATGAAAGCTTGAAGCTAACTCGGGCGTGTCAACAGGTCGAATATATTGAGCGAGACTCCATCGTCCACACTATGGGTTCCGATTCCGAGCCCGAACTTGAGACCAATGCCCCATGGGGTCTCGCCCGTGTGTCGCACCGTGACACGTTATCATTCGGTACCTACAACAAATACCTCTACGCCGCAGAGGGCGGTGAGGGTGTTGATGCCTATATTATTGACACCGGCACTAATATCGAGCACGTCGACTTCGAGGGCCGTGCCAAGTGGGGAAAGACCATCCCTTCAGGCGACCAGGACATTGATGGTAATGGTCACGGCACTCACTGCTCCGGCACCGTGGGCGGCAAGAAATACGGTATTGCGAAGAAGGCCAACATCTACGCAGTCAAGGTCCTGCGGTCTAACGGCTCGGGTACTATGTCTGACGTGATGAAGGGAGTTGAGTGGGCTGCTGAAGCTCATCTGAAGCAGGTTGACCTCGCCAAGAAGGGTAAGCGCAAGGGCTTCAAGGGTTCCGCTGCCAATATGTCTCTGGGTGGTGGCAAGTCCCCATCTCTGGACCAGGCCGTCAACGCTGCCGTCGAGGCTGGTTTGCATTTCGCCGTGGCCGCTGGCAACGACAATGCTGATGCCTGCAACTACTCTCCTGCTGCTGCCACCAAGGCTGTCACGGTCGGTGCCTCTGCTCTGGATGATAGCCGAGCGTACTTCTCCAACTGGGGCAAGTGCGTCGACATCTTCGGCCCAGGTCTCAGCATCCAGTCTACCTGGATTGGCAGCAAGACGGCTATCAACACCATCTCTGGCACTTCCATGGCTTCTCCTCATCTGGCTGGTCTCCTGGCCTACTTCCTCTCCCTTCAGCCCAGCTCTGATTCCGATTATGGAATGGCCGCGATCACTCCGGAGAAGCTCAAGAAGAACCTCATCAGCATCGCCACCAAGGGAACTCTTTCCGATATCCCCAGGGACACGCCCAACTTGCTCGCCTTCAACGGTGGTGGCAAGTCCAACTACTCGCAGATCATCAAGGACGGTGGCTACGAAGTCGAGGGTACCCCTGAGAAGTCTGTCACTATCGAGGAGCTTGAGAAGGCAATCGAGGAGGACTTCAACGTCGTCTCTGGCAAGGTTGTCAAGAGTTTCTCCTCCATCTCCGAGAAGGCTGAGAAGCTCTCTGAGAAGATTCACGAGGTCATTGATGAGGAACTTAAGGAGTTCTTCAAGGAGATCCGGGCATAAATGATTTTGAATGCTTGATCCTCACGAGCCCTACGGAAGGGTTCTAGACGGATGACGACTTAACACTATTGGGTTGACGGAAAGGTAGTAATGAATTGGTGCTTTTCCTATCCAGCATACGGTTGCTCGGATCTCTTAACTGTACTCGTAACATGGGTTTCTCAGGCTGCATTAACTGTCTCCTAAGTCTGTCTTGACGTAGCATCAATGGTATTAGTTTGGCCTCCGCTACAAATGTGTTGTGTCCAAATGCGTTTACTTATGATGTGCGGTATATCGCCTAGAGCTGTCGTGCACAGCTGAATCCCAATAATTCTTGAATGGCAACATGGCGAATATAGGAGACTCGGAAACCTCGAGACCTCGAAGGCCTACGGGGGCCTGTTATGGGGTTGAACTGCCTCATTACGAGGCTTACCTACGAACTTGTGTGTCGTTCCTTCTTGATCGCGATGCGGTAGGGTCAGGACCATTTCTACCACCAAACATGGGAAGGTACTCGTCAACATCGACTCCTGACGATTTATGACAATGTCTGGAACTGAACTTCGATAGTTTGCCTCCCAATTCTTCATAACACTTCCTGGACAGGTTACCATTACTCCTCCCATCTTCACATATCCCAATTTTACTTGGTGCATTTCTCGAAATTCAGCTCTATCGCCGTCATCCAAAATTTACTACTCTCGTATCCAACTAAGGCTTTTGGTTAGCTTTGTCTTCGACAGGGCCTACTAATTCGTTCCAGTTTTGTTCGCCCCCGTCACCTTCCCGGCCTCTCTGTGGTACGTATGCCCTACATATCAAGTCGAACTACTTCTGAACATCAAATTAGCATCAAATGAACCGGTCGCATTGACTTCAGCAAGCCCATGCAGCGTCGAAGCAGTACAAGATCCTCGAAGAGCCTCGACCGCCGAAAGTCAATATCGTCTGCGAAAAGTGTCCACCTGGAACATATCCTTCCGGTGACGGCCGAACGTGATGCTCAGGCGGCAGCCACGCAAGCCTTCGCAAGGGCCAGGGACAGATCCACGATGGACGCTCCCCTCTGGCCGTCCCCTCATAGCCATGGTAGACCTACTTCCAGCAACGACTATGCTTCTCGCGGGTGCATCAGCGAGGAGCCAGAGCTTCGGCGCCAGCAGAGCGTTCGTTTTATTCGACCCAGGCCCCCTCCGATGACCAAAGCCAGCACGGCTGCTGGCGATGTCACACCTGCCCGCGGCATTGGACCTGGCAGCGCTCACACCACTGAAACTACCGTTGATTCACGATTCAAGAGCACTACCTTTGCTTCTGGGATGGCTTCTGCCGCCAAGGGTACGGCTGGAGACTATATTAATGCCCTCATTACAAGCGAGGAGTATTACACCCCTGAAGATGACATTGCTTCAGTCCCGTCTTCCTACCGCCGAATCCGCAAGTCGAGGTCCATGTATACCAGTTCAGAGTCCAGCGCAGTAGCGGAAATTCAGAGCGAACGTCGCTTCGCAGCGATGACTAACGGCTTTCCTTCCTCCGGTGGAAGCATGGCTCCACTAACCGATGAGAACAAGCCGCCTTCGAGACTCAAGGCACCGAAGTCCATGAGCTTCCTAAGGAACCGCCGCGATCAGTATGCAGCGTTTCCCATTAGCAAGGACTCAATGTCCTGTGGATCGAAGCCCACAGGCGACAAAATTTTCAAGAAGAGCCTAAGAGATGGAAGTTACGCCCCCCAGTCGACGAGCTTAAAAGTTCCCAAAGATGGTAGTCTGCGGGACAGGGCTCGGAAGGTATCACAAGGCTTCAAGCACAAGCTCAAGAATCTTTTGAACCTCAGCAAGGGAGACAGTGCCGACGACATAACATTCCCTCCGCAGCAGATCGAGGCATCGACAACACACAATGCGGAGATTGAAAGCCCCGCCAACCAAAGCGACAATACCTTCCTTGCCGAACCTCCTACGGATGAAGGTGCTTTATCCCACGTCACTTCTGGCGTACCGTCCCTTCATACGGTACCGTCTAATCAACAGCTCCGTTCTCGTCAGGGGAGCCTTGAAAGCCTGAGAAGCGGGAGGAAGATCTCCGACGAGAGATCGCGCGCGACTAGCTGGAGCGACTCTGACATTAGAACTGTTACCAGCACGAATAGTCTTAAAAAAGACTGGGAGCGTCAGCGTTTATCTGTCATCAAGGAGAACGGGACACATATTAGTTCGTCTTCGGCAAGGCGAGCGCCGGCTGTCGACCATTCCATACAACCAAGTATTAGTGTTGTTCCACCGCAGCAACCAGTGCCGAAACCGGTGAGAACTATGGATGGCCAAAGGATATACTCGGCGCTGATGAAGAGAGTCAACGGAAAGCACAAACAACCCCAGAACAGTGACTTGCAAAGGAAGGGAAGCATTGAAAACTTCAGAAGAACAGGAACTGTCCCACCTAGAGGCAGCTCTTATAATCATGAAGATCGGGAACTCGAGACGCCTACGACGATTCGCCAAGTCATCGCTAATGGCTCGGACCATGAATCTGTGAAAACAGCTAAGACCGTGATAGCCACTTCCAGACCTAAGACTCGAGGCGAGTCGGGCCAAACCTGTAATGGAACGGAAAACACACAAGAGGGTGAAGCAGTGCCGCCTTCCACTACGACCACTTCGACAGACATGGCACACGGGACCGAACATAAGTACGGTCAGCTGCTCACCGGCCCTGGCACAGGAGGGAAGCACCTTGTACAGGACTTGTCCGGGCGTAAATCAGACTTCTTCGGCAGTCCAGCCTGTCATTTATTTCGAACAGCGAGTCCGTACAGGCGAGCGCTTCAAGAGTCAATGAAAGCAGCTGCCGATTTATCACAGCCAAAATCGCCCGAGTTCAACCCTTGGATGCAGTCCCTCACTAATCTTCCCATGAGATGCCCCAGCACCTGTGATTCCGACGTAGACAAGAAAATGCGATACGCTAAGAGCATCTACTCTTGCACTTCAGGGGAGCCCAAGAACTCGTCTTGTAACAGCATATCAACCGGTGGGGATTTCCCAAAGCCACCTAAGACGGACGGAGAGGCAACCCTATTCGTCGATTCCCCTGTATATCGGCCGGCTCTGCCTGTTCCGCCAAAGGATCACGTTGTATCCTCTACAAGTCCGGTGGAATGGAAGACTTGGTTGTCTGCTAATGCGTCTAAGCTTGAGGGATCTTCTGGGCGATCAGAACGCAAAGGGCTTCACCATAAGTTGCCATCGATGCCTCCGTCATCGCGTCATATCCGGGAACGGACTCAGATTACAGACGAGGATGAGGATGAGGATGGGGGTGGGCAGCTGGACGTTTATCAACCAACAAGACCCGATACCATGGTGACGTCAACTGAACACGGTTCTAAGAGATCGACTTGTGTGCCCCATCCAATGTCTAATGCCGGAGTTGAACCTTCCTCCTCCGACAAAGAAAATGAGGCACCTCAGCCACCTCCCATCCCTCCCAGGAACGTATTGAGAATTACACCCTCTCTGGTAAGCGTTGAGTCGGGTTCTGGGCAATCCGAAACTCCGATGGGTTCCTCTAAGTACACGCCGGTGAACTCTAAACCTCAAAGGTCTCTAGCACATGTGCAGTCCCTTAATACTCTAGGAGACAGTCAATTCCGGGGATCCGGTAGATTGACCTCGAGATTCCCTATAAGGCAATCTCGTGCTATGAATCAATCCGGCACAACGCCAAGCCCTGGTATTGCCGCCGCCGTCGATAAGCAATTCGGAATGTTGGGCAATGCGGCGATCACTAGGCGGAAGGCGATCCTCGTAACCCCCATAAAAAGCGAAAATGTGAGTCCGCGAACGGGGACTGGCCGGGATCTGTATGGTAAAGGCGGTTCAGGCATCATTAGCCCCGAGTCGGGCCAGGACCCTCGCGAGACAGAAGGCAAAAGAATGGTCGACTTGTTCCTCAGTAGTAGGCGGAGGAGGATGGCGAGCAGTGAGGACGGGAGCGTGTTCTTGTGAGGACAGAGGCAGAACAAGTGGACTCCATGGTTTTTGGATGGGTTTATACCTACCTACGTGGGTTAAGGGCCGGCGGATTTAATAGCTGCTAGACTAGAAGGATTAGGGCTTGTCGTTGCTGCTGTTGTGGGCTACCGCGCTGTGATGCATCAATGGAGGGTCAACGGTTAACGGCTTTCTTTCTATCTTGTCGCGGGGAGATGTCCGGTGGTGTATTATTTATTGCACTCGAGATGAGAAATAATGATATTCGGGCTCCTTCCCTGGGGACCGGGCACGCTCTAGGTCTGGCGATTTGGTTATCAGCACCGCCCAAAGAGATATACTTATCTTCTGCGCGTGAAAGTTTCCCAACGTACGGCAGGATAATACTATAGTAATGCGGTCTCCACTATATTGAACAATATACTAACATTGTAAAATTTGTAATCTAGGGTCGAGTGTCTCTGCTCGGCATCATGAAGAGAGTTGCTCTTAGTCAACCGTGGGCAGCAGCTGGCTACATTCTTGCTTCCATTTATGGCGGCCTACATTGTCACCATGAGCAAACTATCTGTCTCGGGAACTGACATGTAAATGTAGTATTTCAGATGACAGCGCAGACGTTTTCGACTTTACAGTGCATGGACTTCGCGTTTTGCCCCATATTCTTCCAGCGAAATAGGGGGGCTTAGTACTATCCATAAATGTGGAGATAAAGCTTGTTTTATTAGTGATCCCGTCCTGTTACCCAGAGTCATGGTCCCCTCATATATACCAAAGGATGATTTACCTAAAAAGTATGAAGATAACGGCACCTTATGCGTTTTGGAAACATAACTCGTAGTCCTAGGTTTAATTGTTGGTCATGGTGATGACGAATTAATATAATGACGTCATCACTCCATGTGTGATTCGCGGCCAGTCAGTACGAACAACTTCAATAGGCCGGCATGCTCTATTAGCGTTAGATATAGAGAGCGGTGCTTCAAATCCTGATTCCTGCTTTGTAGATCTACATTCGTACGTACTTACATATAAATTCGTGTTTCCCTAGCTATCCCCACCAGAAAACAGATTGAGTACGTTACTACTGTCTTCACCCGGTGCTCAAACTCAATCGACCAGATTTACATCGTCCCCTCTTTGAGCACACTAATACAACGAAGATCATGTCGTTGGCCCGCCATGTAAGATCACACATTCCACTTAGATGACTTCTACCACATCTCGCTGACCTCAGTCCTAGATCGATCCGGAGGAGCTCGTGGAGCGTCTCCACGATGCCCACCTCACTGAGGGCGGACAGCGCCTTCGCGAGAAGATGACAACTTCTCACCTGACGCCCTACTCGACCAAGTACGCCAGCAAGCTGGACGTGCCCAAGTACCAGGTGCCGCGGGAGGGGTCCCCCGCGGACGCCGTGTACCAGGTGATCCGCGACGAGCTGGACCTCGACGGCAGGCCGAGCCTGAACCTCGCCAGCTTCGTGGGCACGTACCTGGAGCCCACGGCGGGGGCGCTCATGGCCGAGAACCTCAACAAAAACCTCGCCGACAACGACGAGTACCCGGCCATGCTGTCCATCCACGAGCGCTGCGTCAGCATGCTCGCCAAGCTCTGGGGCGGCTCCCAGAACGGGGCCGAAAAGGCCGTTGGCTCCGCCACGACGGGCTCCTCCGAGGCCGTCCAGCTCGGCGGCCTCGCCATGAAGCGTCGCTGGCAGGAGCGCCGCCGGGCCCAGGGCAAGGATTCCCTGAAGCCCAACATCATCATGGGCGCCAACGCGCAGGTGGCGCTGCTGAAGTTCGCCCGCTATTTCGACGTCGAGGCCCGCATCTTGCCGGTTTCGAAGAAGAGCGACTATTGCCTCGACCCGGATCTGGTCAGGGAGAACGTCGATGAGAACACGATTGGCGTGTTCGTGATTTTGGGAAGTACCTACACGGGTAAGCGATTTTATGAGTTATTTGCTGCTCGCCTTTTATCCTGGTAGATGTGGCCATAAATCTCCACTAGAGATCATTAAGGGCTGTTTCAACCTGTAACACATCCGTCGGACTGCCAACGAATGGCACGCCAGGGTTAACCGAGCAATTGAGAAAGGCAAGGCCGCTAATGCTGAATCTTCTAGGTCACTATGAACCCGTGGAGGAGATATCTAAGGTTCTTGATGAATTTGAAGAGAAAACAGGAATAGATGTTCCGATTCATGTCGATGCCGCTTCAGGTGGCTTCGTTGCACCATTCACTTATGCTCAAGCGGGCGGGCCTAAATGGTTAGTGTTCTCGGCTTTTGTCTAAACCAGCCGCATGCTGACCTCTATTCTAGGAACTTTGAACTTCCGCGTGTCAAGTCGATCAATGCCTCCGGCCACAAGTACGGTCTAGTCACGGCCGGTGTCGGCTGGATAATCTGGCGTGATGAAACTTTCCTCCCGCAACATCTCATTTTCGAGCTCCACTATCTGGGAGGGACGGAAAAATCTTTCACGCTCAACTTTTCTCGCCCCGGTGCACACGTCATTGTCCAGTACTACAACCTCGTCCACCTCGGCTTTGAGGGCTACCGAGAAATCATGGAGAACTGTCTCCGCAACGCGCGCGTCCTGTCTAAGAGCCTCGAGGCCACCAAATGGTACACATGTCTCTCGGACATCCACCGCAAGGCATCCACGGTGCGGGGCGCACTGACGGAGGCGAAGACGGCGGTACTCGGCGAGGAGGGCGGGACGTCCGCCGACTACGTGGCCGGCCTGCCGGTCGTATCGTTCCGGTTCTCGGACGAGTTCAGGCGCGAGTTCCCGCACGTCAAGCAGGAGTCGGTGTCGCTGCTCATGCGGGCGCGGCAGTGGATCATCCCAAACTACGCGCTGCCGCCCGGCGAGGACAAGACCGAGATCCTGCGCATCTGTGTCCGCGAGAACATGAGCCTCGACCTCCTCGACCGCCTCATCTCCGACCTCGTCTCCGTCACCGAGAGCCTCATGGAGAACGACCGCCAGGGCCTCGACGTCCTCAGGGACCAGCGCCCCGCGGGCCAGTCGGGCCCCATACGCAAGCTCAAGGACGAGGCGCGCGAGGGGTCCAGGGAGCTCGCGGAGGGGGGGAAGAGGTTGGCGGGCGGCATCCATAGGACTGTCTGTTGATTTCTTGTGGGACTGTTGGCAGAGGCTCTCAGTGTAATTTTCGCAGCTGCGGCCGTATGCAGGTTTCTGGTCCAGGTCTCAGTGGTTCAATGCACGATCAGAACATACCTCGATCCGACATGGAGTATACTGCCGGTCCACTCAAAGTTCGAGACAAACCACCCGTCGCTCTAAACCCGCTCGGCTTATGGGACCTTGTCGGCTCTTTCAAAATTTCGCATACGTTTCGCCTGCGAGACGTTTCTAAGGTGCTGAAAGGTCGTTCTAAGATCATACCTGTTAATACCCATTGAAAGCAAAAGCAGCTGGACTGACTCTTACGACCTAGTTCTGTTCTACTCCTCCACAGTAAGGTCGATCTGTAAGTTACGTATACTTTTGTCACTACCTACCTAGGCGTACATGGCTTGAAGGATACTTTTTTCATAATCTGCTCATATCCATCCAATTTCCATGGTCAGGTCTATTACCGGCTCGAGTAGGGGGGCGCGAAGGATTGGGTTTCAAAACGTTCATGTCACGGCAGATGGACGAGGCCTTGCAATGGGTCAAACACATCCGAACGCAATCAAGCATCGGACGAACCGCACCTATCACACAGTCCAACGCAGACAGATTGACCCTTGTATGCAGCCAGTTGCTTAGCCCACGTTTTGCGACTGCCGGCAGCCATGACGTTTCGCGGTCCGTACGATTGCCCTATCCGGGTGTCCAATCACCTGGGGATCGGTCGTATACAGAGCACTACATGTAGGCTGTTAATCAGGTAGAGTTCTGACTGCCGCTGCTGATCCCGTCCGCGCACGTTACATCGCCTCACGCGTACGTCGCAGTCTTCTGGGTAGGGGAGGGGATGAGCTAGATGAGCCACTCGCTCGCGTACCTGCATGCGTAGGTATGGGGTCTGGCTGCGATCGACTTCCCCGTAGGGCCCGGGTAAAGTTGGGGGAAAATACCGGTAGCACCAGATAGTCGAACGGGCCTACGCATCCCTTTCCCGGAGTGGAAAATTGTTTATAAGGTATGCTACGTCGGTATGTCCGAGTGCGCGGGCGTATATGGTTCCGTGTGTGATGGTGTTGCGCAGGTGCTACGTACGGTAGCTTGCTTTTCTTGCGTGCCGGTGCTGGTTGTGGTTGTTTGCCGAACCGGATATGCGCACCCACCTGGGATCGGACGGACGAATGTGTATGTGATCGGGTTGACAAGCAGTGCCGTTATGAGTGGCGTAGCTATAGGGGTAAATTAATTCTGTTGTTTTTATAATCTAAGGGGGTATATTTGCGGGTTACTTAAGCAGGCCGGTTCGCCTTCGTCTCTGTGGACTGGGCTGCTGAGGGATGAACCGTCCTCGATGCTTTGGCGACTTAAAGGCTTCTAGGTCTGTCTTACTTAATCGAGAAGAAGGCGCCCCTGAGCTCCTTCCGTAGCGAAAAGAACTGTACGGTATATAAGAGGTAAGTGCTGCGGCCAGGGCAAGTCCTACCAAGGACGTTTGACGACCTGACTCATTATCCAACATACAAGTCGCCTATCGACAATTTAATCTCGCTGACAATTCATCGCTGGTAGATTCCTGATTTTCCATACTGCACACACAGCAGTTATACACAGCCGTACCTGTCTTGAACTCGTCAATCCAACTCGAGAAGACTCCTCAGTTGTCCCTCCTACCCGGCAACCACCCCTAAACCGCACCACGATGAAGGTAAGTCCCACGCGCGAGCGCACTACCTCCTCTCCCACGCCTCCCTCGACTAACCGACCCTCCCGCCCCTACCAGTACCAATCCGGACTCTCATCCTCCACCCCTCTCCTCCTCGTCCTCCTCCTCAGCACCACCGCCGCCGCATCGCCAGCGGCACCCCTCTGGCGCAACGCCACGGCGGCCAACGCGACGCTCACCGCGACCCTCTTCCCCAACTCGACGTCGACCCTGGCGCCGGCCCCGCGACCCACGGCCTGGAGCATCGAGTGCATGGGAGGCGCCCTCCAGGACCTCTGCGGCAAGCTGTGCTTCTGCGACGGGTCGCCGTCGTGCAATTGCCACTACGACCCGACCAGTCGGTGCAGGCAGATGTGCAGGTGCGTTCCGCAGGTGTAGGCTGTGGGCTGTAGCTGCGGTGGCTGAGCGTGCGGTGGATGGACGGGGTGTTGCGTGGTACATGTCGTCTATGCGTGTATGTCTGTGGGTGTGTGGTGTATGCTTGGTGTTGTGGGTGCGTGGCGTTGTGCATACACGGGGGAGTACGTCCGGCGACGGGCTGTGGTGGTGTGACGGCTAGTTAGACTTGCTGCGTTTTTCTTCTGCTAGCGACCTAATGTCGTCATCAACCAACGGTGGTTTGGGCGGTGGGGGTAAGCGGGCACGGTGAATAGGCAGACGGTTGAGATTGGTTTCTTCGCGTTCCCTTAGCGGTGGAAATAATGTCAACGGACGCAAGCGAAGGGGGGAAAGGGGGAAGCGGGCTTACGGAGGACCGGAATACATAATATGACGTACCTAGGCTGTTTCTCTTGCACAAAATCACATGTTTTCACCGTGCTATTATTCCCGCAATCGGCTCCCATCCGTTGATCCGCTCAACCTAGCACCGCGTGGCAAAGGTCCTTGATGGCAGATGCGGCCGGTGGCCGGCGTCCGCGGTTGATCAAGATCTCGGATAGTTCGGTTAAGTCGTGCCAACATTCCCACAGCCACAGTCACACACGGGCACAGCACGCACGTAAATACACCTACCACAGACGCACCAAGCCAGGCTCCAGTGGTTGTAATGTATTTGCAGCCAAGCAACGGCGGCGGCGCTCAGATCCGACGACGACGACCACCGACCAAACCAACCGCCTTCTGAATTTACTTATCCATACACGTATAGTAAGCATACTGCCAGTTAATAATGCGATCAGCGCCCATTTCTCCGGGACGAACAAACCAATCGACAGGCTGGCTTCTCAGGGACAGACGTTGTATCACATTCAACGTCATTCGAGTTCCCCAAACAAAATCTTGAGTCGAGCTCGAGCACAAGATCCGGAAGCACAGCCAATCGTGGTGCGGAGTCCATCACCAGCGCACACGTTTCCTTTTTCCGTTCCACGTCCCACGTTCCACATTCTACCCTTCATACATCCGCCCCCTGCCGAAGGCCGGGCTCGTCGGCGTCGACTTCTTACGCAGCGACGTCGTGCTCCCCCACTCCCCGGCGGACTTCCTCAGCCGGCTGCCGAGGCTGAACTTAGCAGCGGACAGCGGCATGTGGGACTGGGAGCGCTCCATGGGGTTTCCCTGGCCGTCCGCGGGGGGGATGTTCGCGCCGCCGGCCACCTTCTCCCAGTCGTTCTTCTCGACGCTCGGGTCGCCGCCTCCTCGGGCGACCTCCGATTTCTCGTCGAGGGGCTTGCGGACCCTGCTTTGCTGCCGCACGGCACCCATCATGGCGGCGTAGGTCTCGACCACGCCCTCGCTCGCGTGCTCTAGGCAGCCGCACTCGTCGCCCGCCGGACACTCCGTCTCGTCTGCCGCGTACCACTCCGCGAGGCACGACTCGTGGGTGGTGCAGCCGCAGGTCAGACACGGACAATATAGCGCGTCGATGGGTTCGCGGCAATAGACGCACATGAGCTGCGATTGCGTGCGCTTGCAGCGCTCACAGGTTCCTACCGCGCCACCGACCCTGGCGCTCGGATGCGTGGATTGCATCGGTTCTAGCTGCGTCTCATGGACGCGACAAAGTCCCTTGACGTCGATGCCACGACCGGAATTGATCACTGCCTGCAACTGCTCTTTCTTGCCGAGGACGATATTAGGGGCGCCGCCGTGGTAGGATTGCGAAGCTTGGCTCACGCTATCAGGGCTGTGGTATGAGTCGTGATAACTGTCCCCTCTGGCGCTCCAGTTTCCAAACGGGTCCAGAGTCGTGCCATCCGGATCTTGCTTCAGCACGTTGAACTTCAGGATCTCGAGCCGAGCGAGAGGCTGACCCCAGATCTGTAGCATCTCGGCGTATGCATGACGATAACTCGCAAAGATGGCATCGCGAGCCGGTTCAAGGAGGGGTGTCGTAAGCCAACCGTCATCGTCAAAGATGGATTGGTCTTCCACCTCGGTGGATATGCCGTAACACACGAGCGGTGGAGGATTGTCTCGTCGTGCCTCGTCATCGCTGAGAGAATTGCGGGCGGTTGCTGAGGGTTCAGATGTAGGTCCTAAGATGGTCGACCCGCCCCACGTTATGTTTGAAGGGGTAAGGTTGGCCAAGAAATTCTCTCCCGGGCTTTGTCGCTTGCGGCTCGGAGGTGATGTGGATGCCACGTTCGCGAAGGCCCTGGGGAAGCTGGCCGCAAAACCCGAAGCCGAGGATAGGGCGTTGCTAGCGCGGTACAGCAATCTGTTGTTCGGGGATGTGGATAAACTCTGAGTAGGATCACCATCCGAGAGGATATCGCGAGGAGTCCTGCTTGGTGGAGTCTCACCGCATGAATAGGAGTTCGAACCAGGATCACCTTCCCACGCTCCTCCGTCGGATCCATAAGATCCCGACATATGTATAGGAGTATGTGCGGTCTTGGGGGTTGAAACTGCCGAGTTATAATGGGGTCTAGAGCTAGAATACCATAACGATGCATCGGTGGGGAAATAGTCCAACGAGAACGCAGGCGCCTTCATGGCTAGTGGAGTCTCCGGCTGCGAGAGATGCGACTCCGCATAAGCAGTCGCGCCGTCTCCAGTGATGGACTCGCTGAATATGCACGAAAGCATGGCAAGCATCTGTATATCGGCTATCTTTTCGAAGTAATCGAAAAGTTTGCGTACCAGTTCTTTCGCAAGGGGATGTTCACCCCATTTCACGCGACCCGTAAGGACATTGCCGCCTGCGTTGCTTGTGCCCAACCGTTCCTCCTTGGACCGTGCCAGGGCGTCTTTGGCGATGACCAAGATTGACGCGTTGTGGTATCTGTGGTCTAAGAGCTCGAGCGGGATGTCTTTCCGGAGGAGTAGAGCAGCATATCTCCAGACGTCCACAAGGTCCGGGCGGTCATACTTCTCGGCGACCTTTGCATTGTGCTCGCAGACCTCGGCACCATCGCCGAAAATGCAGTATTCTTGGGCAAATTCTCGCTGGGAAGGTAGCTCACGGGAAAAGTTGTGTATGGATAGGGTGTGCTTTGGTTTTGCGGGGCGTCTTCTACTGGTACCTGTTCCGGTCCCAGTGCCGATTCCGGTGCCCCCGCCGCTTGAGTGCAGGGAAAGAGTGCCGCTAAGCGTCTTTCTGAGGCGCCGTCCGGGGAGATACCACATGTTGATTTTGTGCATGTAAGTAGTCTCGGAGTCACTGGAACTCGTGGACGAGCTGCTAGACTCGTCAGAGTCTGACTGGTCCTCAGTCGCAGAAGTCTCATCTTGGACGTATCTTCGCCTCGGTGGCGTAGGGTCCGGCTGGAGCCTACCAAAACCTGCAAAGGTTGGTTCGTCTTTCGGCCGCTCCTTGTAAGCATCTGAGTGACTGAATAGTTGATTCTTCGCATCTTCGCTCGGGAAGAAGCAGACTAATCTGCCGTCGTTCGAGAACCGTGCTCCGCACCGACACGGGTCCGGTGGTATAGCAGCTCGGTTGCCAGGTGCGAGGGTCGCATCAAGCTCCATACTAGCGCTCAGCTCTTGAGACAAAGAGGCTGAACCTCCGGCAGGGATATCATCGTCGTCCTCGCTTGAGCTCTCATCCGCGAGCCCGTCGAGATAGTCGTCCAGATCTCTCACGTTCTTAAAGAACGAGTCACTGTTCGACAGGTCGGTCTCGCCTAGGAAATAGCTGAAAATGACTTCGAGGCAGTTCTGCCGCCTCTTTGAGAACTGGTTTGCCAGCTGTTGAACGTCCCGACTAAGTTTCCTATGTGTCTGCTCCGACATTAAGGCCGTCTTTTCGATTAGGAATCTCGGAGGCCTCGACTTCGGATAGTTGTGAGGAATGTCCACGTGGACTGTTATGTAGATGGTATTGTTATCTGCACCCCATGGGCCCTCCAGAGAAGCCTTTAAGGTCAGCTTGTCCATATCTACATTTTCCCAGTGCACATTAGGCAGCTGCTGGCTGACGCGAAGGATCTCTTCTTGCACCGTCTCCGGGTCTCCCCAGTGGTTGTCGTGAAACCCAGGGCCCAACATAGACGAGTCTTTGGATTCTTTTCTCTGGGGCGAGTCGATTCCACGTGATATCCTTTTTTTACTCATCGTAATGCCTTTCATCCAGCCGAGCTGATCGCGACTGCGATCGCTGGGTTTCCCAGTCTTGGATTTCGCCCTCATTGAAAGGCCTCTCCACGCCGATGCAGTGCCAGGGCGAGAATAGTTGGATGGCATGGTCTGCACCCCTGAGATGTAAACATTTCGACGATACTGTCCTCCGCCACTGCCCGGACGCGGATCACTCATCGTAGCCGTTCTCCTTTCCATTGGGCTGTCGTCGACGGTCCTGAAGGTCTTATAGGTAGCGCCTTTTCGGGTTAAATTGAACTTCTTCAGGGCCGGGCTTCCTTTGATGTGACCGACAGATTCGAGGACCTCCGAATCTACTCTGTGGAGACGCAGCTCGTTGTCCTCGCCCCAGGATACAAGTTGGAATTCTCGGTTGTCGATTCCGTCGTCGGTTATCCCACCGCGGCTACGCCAGAGAAACTCTTTGGCTTTACAGGTCACAGGGCCAGGGAACATCTTCACAGGTTCAACGGGGCCATCTCGAGGTTCACCTTCATCAAGCCGCCTGTCATACAAATAGAGGTTACCGGGATCGTTCTGTGGCATGGCAAGTAGACCCCATCCGAAGGGAGTATAACGAGCGCGCCATACGGGGAAGCTGGTCTGGATGATTCTCTCTGGCTTGTCAGAAGCCTCGTAGTCCCACAGCTTGATGCTCTTGTCAAGAGAACACGTGGCAATGCCAGTTGAGCTAGTGCGATTCCAATCGAGCCCATAGATCTTCGAGGTGTGCGCACTAATCGACTTCAGAGGGGTTGACGGCTTCCTCTCATCCCAGATATGTAACCACCTGTCGTGAGACGATGCGAGAATGTGATTATCCTGGCGGTTATATTTGACTTGGGTTGCTCCGGCCAGCCAGTCGCAGAAGGTCAGGACAGGCTGTCTCGGCTTTCGGAGATCCCAAGAATGCACATAACCGTCCACCGCGCACGTAGCGAGGAAATCGGGATGATGCGCAGAGAAGTTGATGTCCGTGATCGCTCTGCTGTGGCCCTGGAGAGAATGCTCGATGGCTCCTGTAGCCGAGTCTTCTCTCAGATTGAGATTCCATACGAGGCATCGATGGTTTGCTGTAGATGCTACCCAGTAGTCACGGGCCGCGAAAGGCGACCACTGAACGTCGACCACCAGCCAAGGCGAACCATGGCTGCTGAGCTTTCTCGGTGGACTATATGGAGAATCAAGGTCGATGATGGAAAGACCTTCCGGTCTTTGCAGATAGTGTCAGCAACATCTTTTATGAACTTGCCTAGGATAGAGTGACTCACGAGGCAAGAGCAATGTCGCGACCAGATGGCGATATGGTGGCTGAACCAACAAGGCCGGCCACATGAATTGTTCCATCTACATCAAAAGTCTGGCTGTCGTAAGCCGACTTAAGCACCTTCCCCTTCTTTGACACATCAAAGGCTTGATTTAATATGGAAGGCATGGTGACTTTTTTGGCACCCAGTTCAGGTGACCAGGAACTAAGGATGTTTTTTGCGGCATTGGGTGAATGACAAGTATCTCATCACGTCCCCGTGCTAGACATATTATTAATTCTCGGCGGAATCCATCTGACCACTCATGTGCTGTTTGAGTCCCCGATTCAAATTTCACGCAGCCGCGCTTTTCATTGGAGCAGGCACATGGTTGCAGCCGACCTGTGATGGGGATGAGAGATGAAGCTATCATGAACCATTGTAGACTTCATACAGGGGGGGGCTTAAGCAAGATACATACAGACGCCGAGACGCCATATCCGTAAGGCTCTAAAGACGCTAACAAGTACGCTAAACCTCAAGTATCTATCTGATGTGGCTCGAGCGCCCCGGCTTCCCGTTCGTGGGTACCCCCCGGGGCCGTGGACCCTGCTGGATCATCGGCTCGGAAATACTTACATAGCGGCGGGCGCCATCCATGCAAATGACGTCCTCACCAGTGGTGGTTCACTTACATATTATATCCCAGCTCTATCTCCACCTGGTCTTGGAGGGGCAGTGCAGTGTAGCATCAATTCAGATCTTACGAGACGGGCACAGCAAAGATCCCCGGCGTTCACCTATTCGCCAGCCCACCTGCCTAAGTACTTCCCTAAGTCATTACTGTTGACTGCATTGATTCCTTATCGCCGATTTCCTATCACGAGCCCCGGACCTGTCTTCTATGTAAAGTAGACAGAAGCCGTCGTTATCTAAGCTCTAGCCTGTCTTTTATTCTCGCTCATCTTTCTGCCTCACTGCGGATAGTTCATCGTCTCTACCTGTCCTGATAACAAATTCAGGCGGCCGGCTCTGACAAACGCAGCCTTGCAAACAACCTCCGTGTGAACTCACCTCGAGAGGGATTTCCGGTCTGAAAGACTCCGGTCCTACACAACCAGAACATACATTACTAGGCTTGTCACCTGGACTACGTTGTAAGGATGGCGTTGCCGAAACGGATTGTCAAGGAGACGGAACGGCTAATGACTGAGCCGTAAGTATATCGCCGCCATTTCCTTGTCCCATCTTGTCTGAAGTGAATTATCCAACATGCTTCCGCAGCGTCCCGGGTATCAGTGCTGTTCCCCATGAGGATAACCTCAGATATTTCGACGTCGAGATCCACGGTCCGCAAGGATCACCGTACGAGGGTACGTCCTACGCCACACTGAAGCAATCTGGATCCCATGCTGATCTAGTCCGCAGGGGGCAAATTCAAGCTCGAGCTATTTCTAACGGAGGATTATCCCATGGTGCCGCCGAAGATCCGCTTCCTCACTAAGATCTATCATCCCAACGTCGATCGACTGGGCCGAATCTGCTTGGATGTGCTTAAGAGTAAGATGACCGTCGACTCCGGGTGACATTTGCTAGAAGTCCCGTGGCTGGACTAACTAATGTGATGCGTTTGCAGATAACTGGTCGCCGGCCCTCCAGATCCGCACCATCCTCCTGTCGATCCAGGCTCTCCTCGGTGCCCCCAACCCTGACGACCCCCTGGCGGCCGATGTCGCGAAGGCCTGGAAGGAGGACGAGAACAAGGCCATCGCCACGGCGAGGGCGTGGACCAAAGAGCATGCTATCCCCACATAATAGGGAAAGCAGTCGACGATTCGACATGTCAGGTCTGTACAGCAGCCCGCGAAGAAGCGGCGGGGTTCAAGAAGTGGATAGAGAGGCAGAAGATTAGAGAGGATGGGGCAGCTAGCAGGTGTGTTAGGCATGCCAAAAGAATGGGAAATACCGCCTCTGATTCGGCAACGACTTGGGCCTAGACAATTGAGGCTGGAGTTCACTTTCGGAAGGGATGGATTAACGGAATCTCATATTTGTCTCTCATTGGCGCTGCATTGTCACCCCGGGGAGAGAGATGGATAAACGGGCAGATATCCCAGTATCAACTATTGAGCGACGCAAGGGAATTGTTCGAGGTTTTTAACAACTCACCAGCATAGCAGTTTTACTACAAGCATTCCAGATACACATAAAAATTTGCAAGGGCGTATTACGAGTTGCGTGACTATACACAGATCTCAAGTTTCCCTCCAGAGTCCTAATTCCCCAGTAATAGCTGCCGTCGCCAGCGTGACGCCCTGTCATCCTTGTCATTCATTCTTTTCCGTACATATATACAATACTCGTAACTCGCTCGCCCACTCCTCGATCCCAGTCGAGCAAACCCCTCACCCCTCTAGGGCGCCCTCCCCAGATAAGGTATGTCCGCCTCACGTGTCCCCAAACACGAAGACGCCCTTGCCGGCCCTGAAGCCCTCGAGGGCCCCCTGCACGGCGGCCTTGAGCTCCCGCTCCTCGGTGTCCCAGTCCCAGGGGACCTCGACGACGGGGACGTCCCGGAGGCGGCCCTCCCTCACGAGGTCCAGGATCTCGGCCACGGTGCGCGCCCTGGCGGCCGGGTCGGCGTCGGCCCAGCGGCTGAGCCAGAACCCGCGGAACCGGACGTCGCCGAAGATGAGGAGCCCCGTGGGGAGCGCCACCGGCTGCCGCGCCATGCCGCCGTACGTCACCAGCGTGCCGCCGCGGCCCAGCGCCCTGGCCAGCGCCTGCGCGCTCTTGCCGCCCACGCAGTTGAGGCCGAGCCTTATCCCCGAGCCGCCCGCGTCCGACGTCCACGCCCTGGCCCTCTCCCCGAAGTCCCGCGCCAGCAGCTCGTCCTCCGTGACGACGTGCGTCGCGCCGAGCGCGCGCAGGTCGTCGCGCAGCGCGTCCGTCTCCTGCGGCGTGGGCCGCGCGCGCACCACGTTGATGCTGCGCAGGCCCCAGAGGCGGCCGAGCTGGATGGCGGCGCGCCCGACGCCGCTGTTGGCGCCGTTCTGGATGAACCAGTCGCCCTCCCTCATGGGCGTGGGGTCGGCGACGTAGTCGCGCAGCATGCGGTACGCCGAGCACGGGTTGACGGACACGGTGGCGGCCTGCAGCCGGCCGATGCCCTCGCGCTCGACGCGGATCAGCTCGTCGGCGGCCGCCACGGCGTGCGTGCGCCAGGTGCCGAAGCCCGTCCGCGCGGGGATCGCCCAGTCGCCCCTCTGGAAGGCGGGCGAGGACGACTGCAGCACCTCGAAGGCGCCCTCGTTGCCCGGGATCGCCGACGGCTCGGACGTCCCGATTAGCGGGCTGAAGGACGGCTTCACGCCGTACGTCCCCTGGATCGTGTTCACGTCCGCCGGGTTTATGGGCGCTGCGAGGGCGCGCAGGAGGACCGAGGACGAGGGCAGTGTCGGCGAGATCGAGTGCGTGTGTAGTCTAGCCGGCGGGGGCTGGTTAGCTAGCTACCCGGTAAGTCTCTTAGGCGGGGGTTGTGCGTGTGTGTGTTGGTTGCAACTGTACTATTCTACCGTATCTATGGCGCAACAAGCGAGTAGGGGAAGGCGTCCATATATAGATAGATACATAGGTAGGTAGATAGACAGCCGGACAGACTGAGATAGACGCACTTACTTGAGGACATCGCTCGGCTCGCCGAACTTACTGAACACCAGCGACTTGGCCTGCGTGTACCCGTACGGCCCGGACTTGTGGCGGACGGCCGTCAGCGGGGTCGAGATCCTCGTGCCGGCACAGGCCGCCGTTGCCAGGCATTGCGGCGTCGGGGTCGGTCGTCGGGCGGGAGAGGATCTCTTCAGTAGCGAGGCGGCGGCAGCTCCTTGGGACCCGAACGGCCGTGCTGCGAGCATGTTGGGGGGTAGGGGGTTTGTATTTTATCGCTCACTCAATTGTCGTATTACCAATCGACTGATGTGTTTACGCGAGCCCGTATGGGCGTTGGTACGTGTGTATGTCGAAGTAGATAACTTCGGACTCGGGGTGTAGATGGGGAGTGTGTGTGGTGCGGTTTAAGTTGCGGCTTTTTGCCGGCCGGAGCTTCCTCGATAGCTAGAGCTTTTCCTTCCTGTAAATTCACGCCCGCACCGGCAAGCTAACTAACGTATGACGTTATGGCGTAGGCCGTGTCCCACCATTCCAACCGGGGGGCTCCGCTTCTCCCTTGACCGGCTTTCGGCAAATCAAACGGCCAGGAAGCTCCGCCGGCCGCGCGGGCTACTTATGCGTGGGCTGCGTGGACCGTGGGCACCGTGTGGTGGACACGCAGATATCGACCTAATGCAGGCCCAATGCCGGAAGATTTACGATTGGCTGAGTTTAGAACTCAACACCTACGCGGATGATGGATGACTTTGGGGGGGAATAAAATTTCTGTCGTCATGGAATGCGAGATCAGATGGGAGGATAGCCGGTAGATACCCAAGGGAAAAGAAATGGCCTTGCTTCAAAGTCCGCATGGCTATCCATCACCGGGCGTGGAGTAATACTGGGGATGGCGGATAAAACGTATGACATCGGTAGATACCGATATCAAAAAAGCTGCCCGAGCTGGAGCGCATAGTAAGAAGCATGCCCAAGATTGCTTCCGGACCTGGTGCGAAAGAGAGAGGATCAAGACGCCTTTGCACTCAGGGCCGGCCAGTCAAAATCCACAGAAACATAAGGTATGTATCATTCAAGCAGAGAAGCGACGTAAAGGGTCTTGTGCTCTCGTATCCCGTAAGCAACGTATCAGCAGATATTGGTAACTAGTGGTGGTGATCGCTTCTCTGTTCTCCTCCCCCGTTGGTGAATTCCCCCAATCAGAATGCGATAAGAGCGCGCCCCTTCTCCTGTTTCTCCCTTTCCAACGAAAAACCCCGATATTTGCAACCAAATAAAACAGCCTCCGACTAAAGCATGCAAAGTTGCTTCGATCTTTCTCCTTCGATGCCCCCCCAAAGAAGATGTGTACACGCGAAACTGAGATGCATAGCCGTACATGAAATAGCTGTCTTCAAACTGCTTTTTTTTTTTCGCCGTGGAAACACACGCGCGCGAAGAATAGTAACTGTGTGGTCGGTTCTGTTGGATTAGTGACGTGAAGACGAAGTATGAAGGAAAATGACCAAGTATGTCGGTGAATGAGCTCATGAAAGAGCTGGGTATCTAAGATCTCCCAATTTGCGACCATCTCCAAAAAGTTCTCTCGCCGCCTTCTCTCGGTGTGGAAGAAAGGAAAACAAATAACAGCAAATAATGAACAGCGATGGCGAAATAGGAGCGTGCCATCTTATGCAATAGTGGAGTATCTCCCCGATATGGTATCCCAAGTCTCTGGACCGAACCGTAACATTATGTGCGGGGACTATATCCTCGGTCCTGATCCGAGATTTTTCGAATTCGTTCTTTTTATTTTCCCAATCTGAGGTCATTTGATTCCCTTAAATATGTCGTCGCCGATACTAGTGTCGACCTTGGTCCCGAGTGCGCTGAGCTCCGGGATCATCGGCGGAGGCGGGCCGGCCAGCTTCGTTGGTGTGGTTTGTATGAATTGCTGGCTCATTCTCTTGTTTTCGTTACTATGGCTCGCGCCAAAACCCGAATGATCGTGACTCCGTAAACGGCGGAACCATCCGCTGGAGCGCTTCGACCTTTTCTCCTCGGTCATGGTACTCGCCGTCCGGCTCGGGGGCCTTGATCCGCTTTGCTCATGGGAAGAAGTGGGGAGTGCTTGTTCATCGTAAGTCTTGTTCAATAATGACATACTCAGCAGACGTCGGAGACTGCCTCGACTCGATCCTGTAGGCGATGCCGGGCCATCCTCCGCGGGGCGTTTTACGCCAGCATAGTTTAGGGGCGGTGTGGTAATCTCGGGTTTGGGGGGTCTCTCACTACCATTGACGTGACCGTTGGTCTTCTCTGTCTTCTCCTCATGTACAGCTGGCTTCTCCTCGTGTACAACCGGCTTCTGCGCCTGTACTGGTGTTTTCGGTGTTGTCGGGACCTTTTCCACTGGCGAGGGTAACGGCGGTGGGATGCTCGTGCCCTCGGTCAGAGAACCGAACTTAAAGTCCAGGGCAGGTAGTTCAAAGCGCTTCGTGAATGAGGATTTGGCGGCTTCGCCACCGGCATTCGAGCTATTCGGTTTTGGCATATTGGCGTTTGACGTTGAGCAGTCGCGCTGGGGTGAATCAGTGGCTTGGAGGAGACGTCAGGTGGACCAAAGCGGACTTTAGATTGCGCGATGGGGCGATACGTGTACGTATGCCTTGAGGGGCCGCGGTGTGTATGGAGGTTATCAATCGGACTCGAGCCAAGTAAGTTCCAGGTCATGTAAAACGAAGGACAACACGGACTGGATCCGGGGAACGACCTAGTAGGGTGAACAAGCTGACCCAAAGAAATTGGCCTGGACTCCGGATTGTCAGTTGGGAGCCCCAAAAGATGAATTCGCGCTAGAAGAGGATTCCCCCTTTTGACATGCGGCAGCGAATAACGAACGAGGGACTTCGGGTTGGGCGGCAGTCTTTGGGGTCTTGGCTGAACGAAATGTAACGAAGGTCGAACAACCCCTCACAAGCCAGCAACAGTAGGTATCCGATGTGTATTAGAGCTAGTAATTTGGAAGTGCAGCAGCAGTCTCAGCAAACAACTGAAAGCAGCTAGTGATTAAGAGCACGGAAAGGCAAAGGGCAGCTTGGAGAGGGAGAAGACGGGAAAAGGTGGCGCGTCGACTTCGCTTTGCTTTGCTTGGCTTGGCTTGGCTTGGTTTGGTTTGCTGTGGAGAGAGCCCCCAAGTCCAAGGCAAGGGTAGGGTTTCCAAAGGAGTGGCTGGGCTCACTCTGGGGCGGTACTACCCCCCGTGATGCTTACTCTTTCATAACCGAAACGGTATAGATCGTCTTAGCTAATGTGTTGAAACGAAACAAAAGGCTTAAAGGGTCCAATTCAGCAGTGGAAACGTTGACTGTACCAAGTAAAGACAAGATGTTGATTTCTATTTCCGTGTTAGAGGACGTCTGGCTCGTATTGTCTAGCGCCACCGCCCTAGAATAGACTCTATATATCATGGGCCTGTCGGCATAATGGGAGCATTACAATAGCAAGGTGGTGAAGTCGCTGTATTCCTCTACGATAAAATCGATGCAAGACCCTGAAGAACGATCGAAAGTTCAAGAATTATTGGAGAAAGCCCCGAAGGTGGAGATGCAGATGCCCCGATTCGGAAGTTTGTATATTTTAGGTAAGTATGGAAAACCCCCGCCAGCATACTCTTCTCCAGGAACAACTTCCCGCTTACCTATATAAAATAGTTGGTTCTTTTGAGTGTGCCTGCCTCCTAATCGCCATATGCATGTATGTCTAGAGCAGCTAACCACGAGCTGTTATAGAGCGTAATAGAACCTTGAAGGAAAGAAGACTTCACCTGACGTCTGCAATAATTGTATCCTTTCGGGCCGTTTCACCAGACCTAGACGAAGCAGTCGGATTAGGCGTAGATGGTCGTCCGTCAGATTAAGCTCTCACCTGCATTGCCGTCGCAACCTGCGCGAATTTGGTAACATGTCATAAGGTGAGACAATAGTTGCTACCTATATATGGTCATCACCAACGGCATGATCATGAGCTATGTAGCTATGGAAGTTCTTCTACGGAGTTCCAGGTCACGCACGGTTCCGGTCCGGATTGCGATCGGCATTGCGATCGGAACCCCTAACATCCTTAACAGTGTCTTATACGACAGTGTGAGAACGATGATACGTGAGCTTTGGAGGGGTTGGGAATATATTCCTGTGATGCGCAATGCAATGGACGTCAACAGGTCGATTAAGTATTATAAGAGTATATTAAATACCGACATATCACGCTATTGGCCGGCATTTCTTTTCCTGCGACTCTTGCATGTGTACCTGACTGCCTGGGCATGCCTACCACTTTGGCAATGCTGATGGTATTTTGCGACCGCCACCTCAAATGCAGCAACAGCCAGGGTGTGGTCAGAACACAGCGGACCTGGTGCCGGTACAAACGGTTTGTGGCTCAGCAAGCAGCCAACAACATAACGATCGATGCCCATTCATTTACAATGATGCAGCAAGACCAGGCTCTTCACTTAACCCCCCGAGACATAATAACAGCAATCAGTATGTCTCAAACGCACGCGCCCGTAGCTGCGCATCCCCTGTCTTTTTCAGTGACATGCCCTCCTCACATTTCCCACTCCTGGTCTAAACAGACAGGAGTAGTTTAGACAACCCAGGCAGGCTCTGGACAAAATAATTGGGACATGGGCGGTCGGGTGTCGCAACTATTCTGTCCAGAGCCTGCCTGGGTCGTTTCCCCGGCCCCAGGTGCAAATTTCTTCTCGCCGATCTCGAAACCTATCAAGACGGAGGGGTTGGAAGAGAACTAGCCGTTTTAAACTCGCCCGGATCTTTCATCAAGCCAGGCCCGGCTTTTGACCCTCGGAGGGAAACCTTACTACAGAAACCCTTTTCGGTTGATGTGAGTCGACCCGGGAAGTTGGCCGCGGCACCGGAACCGAAGCGACGGCCATGGCCTGGCCTATTTCGACTGATCTTATCAGCAACCGCTGTTGCGAGAATGGAGAGAAGTAACACGTTTAGCCTACGGGACGTTCTTGCATGATGACCCTGTGACTTATTCTATGCCAAGTGTAGCCGCCGCCGCTTGTACCGTCTGGTTAATTCGAACCTTAGGTGATTTATAGAGTCTAGACGTGGCATAGATGAGCCTCTGAGACCATGAGTATTGGCGGGACCGGTGTCTCATTGTGATCCATCACTAGTCTAGTGTCCAAATATGGTATCATTCAACCATCGACGCTCCGGATATATTTATATACGCCGCCGTGGCTATCATTACCCACTGCTCATAACAAACTCCATACACAATCAACAGCGCACTCTAACCTAGTTCCTCCAAGCCTGCACAAAATCATGCAACCGGTCGATGACGACGGGGATGATACCGCTGAGGCTGTCCTCCAGGATGCCGTCGAGGTGGCGGATGGCGTCCTCCTCGCTGAGGTCGAGGTGGAAGCGCTCCTTGACCTTGAAGACGGCCTTGTCAGGCTCGGCCTTGATGTCGGGGATGTTGGCGTGCACCATGAGGCTGAACAGGTTGAGGATCAGGTTGGACGACTTGCGCAGCGCCGTGAAGGCCAGGAAGCAGTACTGCTTGAACTGCAAGTACGCCTCGCTTGGCGGGTTCGAGCCGCCCATGGCGTCCACCATCTCCTTGCTGAGCTTGACCGCCGGCGCGAAGGGCTTCGGGTCCCGGCCGAGGATGAAGCCGAAGTCGGCGTGGAAGAAGTGGCCGTCGGGGGCGAGGAGCAGGTTGTCGAGATGACGGTCTCCGACGCCGAGGATATACGTGATGACACAATATCCCGCACATGACTTGACGTATGTATCGAGCGTTTCCTTGCGCACGCCAAGATATGCACGATCGTCGGGATTGTGCTGCCTCAGGTAGGCCAGTGCTGGGTTATTCCTGTATTTGGACGAGATCGCTGCAAATGTCTGCGAAGGGATAAATTGCGATGCTCCCGCCGTTGTACTGGTCGCGAGGATCTTGTAAGGGGAGAGTTTGAGATCTAGGTTCTCCTTCTGAAGCAATTGATCCATGAGCGTGATGATTTGTATCACGAGCTGATCCTGACGCAGATCGTCCCCCGTCTTGAAAATGATGGGGTACTTGCTTCCGGACATTGCCTTAAATGTCACCATAATGGGCGACAGAGAGGATTTGAAGACTCGTGTTTCTTCTGGGATGACTCCAGTAATCATCACTGACGGGTCTAGTGGCAAAGGGATTGGTGGGTCGATTGACAAGATTTCGTTCTTCGGATCCGCGAGAAAGGATTTGACCCTTTCGACCTTCTTCGATATCGTCAAATTTGAAGCTTGGATTTCGGCCGAAATCTTCGATAAAACAGTCACAAGCTCCGCCTGTCTTTTCAGGGTGGTCCTTGTCTCCGTTCCACCGGGACGTTTCTCCAGCTCTTGCATGAAATTGTACTGTACCTTTGCGTACATCTTGCTCACTTCCTCGCCCTGATCTTCGCTTCTATCGTCGTATTCGACGCCAAGGTACCAGAAAAAATAGTTCCCAAGAATGAAATTCTCAACGGCCCTCGAAATGAGAAAGTTCGCCAAGGAGGATGTCTGTACGGTGGGCTGACCTGAGTCTGTTGATATGTGTTCGAATTTGAGGGCCTGGACGAGCTGGAGTAGATAGAGAAGTAGCTCATGGTCGTCTGCCTTTCTCAACCTCTCAACAGCATACGCTCTTACGGCCGGGTTATCGAAGGTTGGGCCGAGGAGCTCCAGGGCGTCATCCACATCAATCTCTGTCCATTTCCCCAGCGCCTGAATGGCCTGCTTCGATTCGCTCTGATCTTGCCAATTGACGGACTTCACAAACTTTGTCAGGGCGCGCTTATCCTTGGTTAGATGATACCGAAACTTCCACACGAGATCTTTCTCTTCAGGCAGCAGAGTGTGAGTTGGCGAGTAAGACATAATCTGGTTCAGCTCATCGCGGACTTTAGCGTTAGGCCGGAGATCCTTATCAAGGATTCCATGGCGATGTTGGCTTCTGACGAGGCGTCTATGCTTGCTTTCTGCAGGATTATCTTTTGCGCCAACTTCGGGGTCATACAACCTGACGTAACGATAACTATCGACCTTGCCAGTGTCGCCAGGGCCTCTGATACCGGGACCATAGGATACCTCCGGGGGAGGTTTTAGAGTGATATTCGACTGTGAAGCCGAAAGCTGTTGTAAAGATGATATGGGCGGAGCCGGGTACTCGTGATCTGCGAAAACAACGGGGAAGTCGAAGCGGGGAAGTTCAACATTTAATATGAATCTCGATATCGCGGGCTCCGGGAGCCCGCCATCCTCTCGGTCTACTACCCCTTCTTGTCGCCCATTTTCGGTTCCTTCATGGCCGTGGCCCGAGGAGCGCTGAGAGGACTTGATCGAGTTTCTCGCTACCTTCAACCCCCTCTTTTCAGTATTTCGGTATACGAGTTGATCTAACCATTCGACCCTGGGTATTTCATTCATCTCATGTTTCTTGAATAACTTGTCCAGCCGTTCCAGTTCCTCGGCTTCCTTATCCTCTAGCGTCGCATCACCCTTCTTGGAACCGGCCCTTCCCTTAGAGATAGTGGACGGAGTGGTTGTGTTATCATTCCCATCGGCTTGTCTATTCCTGTGGACTAGGCATTTCTGCCTGCCCTTCTGCAACTGATTATCTTTATCGAAGAGAGGGAGTGTTGTTCCTCCGAATGGGATGGCATGACCCTGAGCTTCTTTACCCCCGGTTGGCGACAGGTCCCATATGGTAATTGCAAGGTACGAGTTCAAAGGAAGGGATTTGTAAGGTATCGGTAGGGTCAACCATTCATTCCACCTGGAACGCGTGTTAGTGATAAAGGCTCGGCCGGCTAGGATTCCGTGTCCAATATTCCCAGTGACCGGCAAGCGCACCTTCGTTCGTTTCGGAAAGCCTTATAGGATGTCTGAACCGGGACCGTAAGCGGCTTCGAACCAGCCCAAACTTGGACTGTCACGTAGAGATCCGAATGCTGGCTAGACATTACGCGCAGTTAGGATGATGTGCGTCCTGAAGATTCCAGCCGCATCAAACACGCACCTTAGGTTTGAGCCAATATGTCTGAGATCCGGTCTTTGTAACAAAGTAGAGTACAGATGCGGCGTCTCTTCACCTTCGAGGTTGATTCTGTATCAGGCGCTATGTCAGTCAACAACGCATCCTCATTCTTAGCCATCAACAACAGGGCTCAGACTTACATGCGAATGCTGACAGGATAGTCCAGAGATTCGGAGGTACCGAACGAAAAGGGCTCCATTTTGACACCAGCGGTCCATGACGGTTCTGTTTCGCTTTACAGGGACGACATGACAAGACACTACAAATAGGTAGTCTAGATGGGAGCTGGGGGGAAGCTTGCAGTGTCATACAGTGGAGGGGTGGAGCTGAAAGTCACAAGCTGATGAATATGGGCCACACTGGCTAAAGTTAGGTCATGCACCAGAGCCTAGCCTAAACCGCAGTTTAAAATTCCTGGTTCCAGTTGGACAGCCGCATCACCGCCACATTCTGTCAGTATGCGCCCGGCGCCAGTTGCTACTGTACTGGTCAGGATGGGGATAATAGTATCCTCCTGAAGCCTAGGGAGTCGGGAGATAACTTTCTTGTCCTCAAAACATTGTTACCTTCCGGACATGTGTCAAAATTTGTTCGAATCTCTTTTTCTAACATTCACATTGCTAACAGATTAAGTGGCATCAAGATTACGCCAGCCCGTAGATGTAGGCACCGCTTGTCCCCTTGCAGTTAAGCCACAACCCAGTCAAGCCACAGCCCAGTCAAGCCATACCACAGTAACCCGGTATGCCAAGCCGGCAGGGTACGTACCTCAGCTCCAAACACCAGGCGATCCCCAGTCTAAGCTAGATTTGAGTCAATTAAACTGTTTGTCGCGTCTCCTTCATCTTCCGCGACGCGCGCAACAGTTCAATCAGAACCCCTCAGCCAAAGGACAATACAGTATTTAAGGAACAGCCTAGCTTCGACGTGTCATCTGGGGGGATACTTTGGTTCAGATAGCGAAAAGCAAACTGATCCGTCTTTGCGACTTCACACTATCGACAAATTGCTGGGCCATTAATACGCAGCCTCGCCTTGCGCGCTTCCTAGCTTTCGTACGGAGCGGTCCCGCGATGTCATCACAACCCACATCCCCGGAGCCCGATTCTCCGGGCTCTTCATCGAACAAAGAGAACCGGCATAGCAATTTGGTCATGAGAGACAAAGGCAAAGCCCCCGAAGGTGCCTCTAAGAGGAAACGAGCCTTGACTAGTGGGCCTACCCCATCCAGCTCTAGGCGCCGCACACGTGAGCCGGAGGTCCGGGTTGACGATGATGAGTCCAATCAGTACGACCCGGATCAGTCCCTAGAGGAGAAGCGCCACGTGCAGCGGGGCCTACGGAATCTCCTCAGGGACCTCACAGAAAATAATGATGAGTATCTACAGCCGGACTCCACCGGCCTACACGAGACGCTGCGGAAAGCCAATGAGCTGTCGGCGGGCATAAAACAGACTACTGAGGCCACCATCGACTCTAGACTCCTGGTGAACACTGTCGATGCGTCATACCGAAAGACAGTACGCTTAACGTCGGGCAACATCGCTCAAGGCGTTGACGTGGATGAGTTTGTCTCCAAATGTATCACATACATGAGGCTTGGCGCCGGCATAGTAGAGGATGATGCGCCAGAATTGACCTCTACTCAACAACAGCGGAGGAGACCCGGTCGGGGCGCTGTCGGCGAGGACGATGAGGATGAGATTGGTGACGAGGGCGATATGTTCAATTGGGAGCACCTGGGCCGCTTCGCGTGTCTTCCTAATATCCGACGCCCAGCAACATCGGGCTTTCTTCTTGGTCCCCTCTCCGTGGAAAAAAGAGTCCGCAAGGCGGTCAAGCGAAGTGCGCCATTCAGACCAGGGAACCTAACAGAGACGAGACCGCAGATTCTGAATGCCGAGGATGTTCAGCGGTCCGAGAAGAACGACCTGACGGCCATTTGTTCCAAGATTCTGCAGCGACTAGAACAGGTCTGCGGTGAAGCCCAGGACAAGGTCGAAGCAGCCGTCGACAGGGGGGCCAGCGACGAGGAACAAGCGAGACTGATGAGCAAATATGGACTACGGTCCACTGGGGGGATAGACCTTCTGAAGTTCGTCGTAAACCCCCGGTCTTTCGGCCAGACCGTCGAGAACATGTTCTACGTCAGCTTCTTGATACGCGATGGTCGTATCCAAGTTGAATTTGACGAGGATGATCTACCAAGTTTGCGTAAGTTGTCCCCGAAGACTAATATCCTGACAAGGCTCCTAATATTTCGAAACCAGAACCCGTCAGCCAGGAGGGTAATGCAGGCGGAGGCAAACACAGTGCTCAAAAGCAACAAGCGGTGTTGTGCATAGACATGCAGACATGGCGCGATATCATCGACGCATTCGACATCACCGAACCCATCATAGAGCACCGCAAGGAGCAGAGTCATCAAGGGCCCGGTGCCAGAGGTTGGTATAGTTAGACGGGACGATGTAAAGATGGCCACATTCATGTCAGGGAAACATTTGTCAACAGGAGGCGGCGTTAAGGATCCGATGGACTCGCCTGGGATTCGGGGGACGGGGGGTGGGGGTTAAGGGTATTGTAAGATACGTGTGGACATTAGGACGAGGGGTTGCATGACAGATACCCAGCTACGAACCGATTGCTTCAATTGAGAAGGGCCTCATTGGTTACGGTGTATCCATACTCCCAACTTCGATTTGGGGCGAGTCCTACAGCATCATCCATTGTGTTACGGCGCTGGTGGGTCGACAGGATCCCAGCAGCAGTGGGCATATCCATATAAAGCCACGTAGAGTCCAGATTATCAGTCTCGATTTCTAGATCCCTTCTGGGAACGTGGCAACCTGGTGTAGTGGCATAGGTGCATGATGCATGCCGTGACACATTGGCCTTAATGCGCGACTGACATTCTCCTCGAACAGTAGGTTAAAAAGATGTGGTAGCAGCTTGTAGGAGCCACCGAGAAGTCTCATTCAGCGCCTACAACCGGACTTGCATTTACAAGCTGGTTGGAACGTCTTCTCTCTGACCGGGTGTTCCCCGGCCTGCCTTGGCAGCACCTCTCCTGGATCGTATCGATTGCCATTACCCACCGTCTCGCTACCTGTTTTCAGCAACGCTTTTCCGGACTCGTGTCCTCGCCCTCTCGACGTGTGAAAGAGAAGAGGCCAGTCCTTTGGTGATATGTGAAAGAGTCGTCGAGGGCCATTATAGCTCGGAGATAACAAAGGGGGCACAAAGGGGGATTCCGGACGCAGATATCGCGACTCGGCCTTTTTGTACGATAGGGGCAACAAAAGCACTTCTGCTATTCAGGGGATTGCTTCCCCCTAAAGGTGATTTCCCCTTAATCTTGAGCTAATTAATACCTTATACACGATCCATTTGTTGTATATGCTGTTCTAAGTGAAAGGGCTGCGAAGCGATACGCCGACTACCCATAGACAAAGCCTTGCGCGGCCTCGGCATGGCGGACATGGACGAAGCGACAAAGAGGGAGACGGAGACGGCCGAGAGGGAGGAGAGGAAGCAGGCCGTTTGGAAGAAGCACCAGGATTTCGTTGAGACGACCATCCAGGAGCTCGATCTGACGAAAGACGGAATCAAGGCCAGCAACGATGCCGAGCTCAAGGAATGGCTCATTATGAAGCTTAAGGGCGTCACGGAGAGACTCGCAATCATAGAGAACGAGAAGGACGGCTTTAAGAAAGATGCCAAGGATAACGCGGATGACGCGAAGAAGCTCGAGCGGCAGGCAGCCGACTTGAAGAATGGGAAAGGAGATTTGTTCAACGAGGTTTTCGGAGCCATGAAGGAGGACCACGAACGAGACCGGAGAAAGTGGGACGAAGAAGGGGACACGCTACGGGTGGCGCTCCAGAAGCAAGAAGAGGCAGCCAAAGCTCGCGAGGACACCTTTAAGGCGGAGAAGGCGGAGCTGCAGAGGGAAATCAAGGACCAGGAGAAGTGGATCAAAGAAGCGAAAGTTGCGTTCCGTGAACATGGAGAGACCACCAAGGAACTTGAGAAGACGAGAAGGGAACTCGAGGAGACGAAACAGGAGGTGGTCAATATCATTAAACGATACGAAAAATTGGAGGAAGATAAGGGCGCCGCTGAGAGGCAACTCCACGAAGCTCGGACCGTCGCGGAGGGGACAAGCAAGGAAGCCAGGGATGTCAGGGCGCAAAACACGCAGCTCGAGGATATCAACAAGACTCTCCAGACCCAGCTCGAGAACCTGAGAAGAGAGAAGAACGACCTGGAAGAGAGCTCGCGTGAGGAAATTAGCGGCCTCCAGGAGAGGATCCTAGGGATCGAGAGGGAGAGTGCGCTCTTCGGCTCCCGGCGAGGCTCGAACGACGATAGAGCGTCCAGCAGAGCGGGAAGGAACGAGCTTCAGGACCTCGAGTTCAACGGCAACACCAGCCAGGCCAGCCAGCAGTCGGACGAGGAGAACGAAGGCAGCCAAGACGGGCGCAGCGAGGGCGGCGCCTCAAGGAAGTCGGACGGCGAGGCGACGAGGCGGCTCGAGGAGCAACTCAGGGAGAAGGGCGAGGAGCTAGCCACCGTGAAAGGGACCGCCGCTGCATTAGAACAACAACTGGAGCAGCTCCGGGAAAAGGAAGGGGAGCTAGCGAGGACAAAAGAGAACGTCACTGCACTGGAGGACCAGTTACAGCAGCTCAAGGAGAAGGAGGGAGAATTAGCCAACGCGAAGGATGAAATAGCCGGTCTGGAAGAGCAAGTGCGGCAGCTTAAGGAAAAGGAGAAAGAGCTAGACAAGGTGAAAGAGAACATTGCCGCACGGAAAGACGAGCTCGACGAAAAGGACGAGGAACTAATCAACGCGCAAAAAACCGTGGCTTCGCTGGAAGACAAAGTGCGGGAGCTTAAGGAAAAGGAGGAAGAGCTAGACGCGGTGAAAGAGGAAATTGCCACATTGCAAGGACAACTACGGCAGCTCCGGGAAAAGGAACAGGAGCTAGCCAAGGTGCAAGAGAACGTCGCCGCACTGAAGGACGAGGTAAGACGGCTCAAGGAAAAGAATGAGGAACTAACCAAGGAGCAACAAAACATCGATTTGCTGGAAGACCAGTTACGGCAGTTCAAGGATAAGGACGAGGAACTAGGAAAGGTGAAGAGCGATCTCGCCGCCCTGCAGGAAAAACTGCGCCAGCTCCAGGAATCGGCGGCGAAGGGCGACAAGGCCACCGAGCAGAAGGACGCGGAGATCGCCTCGCTAAAGCTGGACATCGCCCGGCTGACACAGGAGCTCGAGAAGTGTCAAAAAGAACGGGATGACCTGAAGGAGCAAGTAGACGCCCTTACCAAACAGGTCCTCGGAGCCAACAACGCACGTGAGAGCCTAGAGATTCTACGGAAGGACCTGGAAAGCCGAAGGGATAATCTGGAAAGCCAAGTAAAGGCTAGCAAGGAGGAAGAAGCAGCAAAACAGGCCGAGGTCGACAGGCTGCAAGGAGAGGTCGAAAAACTTCAAGGGGAGGTCGACCAGCTCAAGAAATCGATCGACACCCAGCGGGAGCGGGCCAACACAAACAACACCGAGGTCCGGAAGCGCAAGGACGAAATCGCGCAACTGCAAACGGCCCTCAGCCAAGCGAATGAGGAGGTCGAGAAGCTACAAGCGGACCTTCAGGAAGCCAGGGAGAGCGCGGTCCCAGGAGCTGGGAGCACGGGCACAGGGGCCGGGGGGCAGGATGTCGCGGCGGCCAAGGCCTCCTTCGACGCCAAGATGGCGGACTTCGTCGGCCAGCTCGACCGGCTGCGCGAGAGCTACGAGGGGGGGCGGGACCTGCAGGACCTGCGCGAGGCGGTCGCGGCGAGCGGTGCACGGGCCGAGGCCATGTTCCCGGAGATGGCGCGGCGGCTCGACGGCTTCATACGCAGCACGCGCGACCACCTCAACGACATGTTCCACGACGTGCGCGGGAACGGCGCCCAAGTCCTCCGCGACCGGCTCCAGGAGATGCGGGACCGCCTCGGCCGCACCGAGCACTTCCGCGACGCCTACAGGGCCAAGCTGGACGGAGGGGAGGTCGGGGCCGACGCGGAGCAGCTCCAGGCCCGCGTGCGGGCGCTCACGGCGAGCGCAGCGACGCTCCGCGAGCAGATCCAGAAGCTCGAGGAGCTCCTGCAGGCGCTGGAGGCGAAGCAGCGTGAGTGGCCCGGTGTCGAGGGCAACAGCTCCCGCAGCTTCCAGAGCATGCTGGAACAAATCGAACTGGCCCGCCAGGCGGAGGAGATCCAGGTCGCGGGGCTGCAGGCCGGAATCCGGGTGCTGGAAGACGAGCTGGCAAGCAAGGCCGGGCAGGTGCCGCCGCAGGACGAGCTGCTACGACTGCAAGGAGAGCTCGACCAAGCGCGCTCCGACTTCCAGGCTGTGCAGGATGAGGCCGGGCAGTTCGTCGGCGACTTCGTCGCCAGGCTCACCGACCTGTCCACCCTGGCCAGGGAGCAGATTACCGGCCGGCTCGACGACCAGATCGACGAGTTCCAAAACCAAAACCAGAACCAGCCTTCGGCGGAAACTGCATTGGACGACCGGCTCAGGTCCCAGGCCCTCGCCGAACTGCTGCACGACCAAAGGCAATGGACGCAGGACGTCATGGAGGCCGCCGACGCGATGCGGACGCGGGCCGCCGACCGGCAGTTCACGCACCAGGGCACGCAGACTGACCTTACCGGGGACGCCGGCGGGTTCCGGTTCGGGGCAGGCGGCGAGACCTGGTACTCCCGGCACAACGTGCGCTTCGGCCGGTGCTGGAAGGGGGACTGGCTCTTGCGCGCCCTCAACAGCCTCGCCTTCCTCTTCATGATCGCGACCGTCATCGCCGAGATCCGCCAGTACAACGTGTGGCGGAACGCCAACGCCGTCACCAGGGGTCTGTACATGGCGGCCGACGACAACACGTACTGTCTCAGGACGCCGAACTACGACTGGTTCCTGGAGTGGCTCGCCATGTTGCTTGGTCGCCGTTAAGTAGTATTGGCTATTTTCTACGGTCCGTGCTCGTACGAAATTTACGAACCGTGGATCGTGGTTCTAAATCTTCCTCGGCGCCTAGGAATGGGTTCCGGTATCATTGGGTGTTTAGTAAGCAGGTGAATTATAGAGCGAAGTGGCTGTGGGCCCGGGGTTCCAGGAGTTCAGGGGTACAGGTTAGCACAGAGACACATGACGCTACAACTTTTCCATTTGTACGCTTTCTATGTCGATAGGTTGGAATATCCGCGGGTGCAGTTCATCTGAATGTCAAAATCTATTTTTAGCGAGAAAATTCCATGGTTGTTCTTGTTCAATACGACAGTTTTCCTCCTGCTGATGTACGGCAAAGTCCGATGAGAGCTATAGGAGGGAGCCGAGGTGCCGAGGTTTTGCTACTCCTGATCGCCCTTTGGTATGCAACGTACTATGATGACTGATAAGTCTTCATTCGTTCCGAGGCACTTAAGGGAATTCACGTCCCAAAGCGATAGTTTCTTGCAGGAATTTCGGGGAATGGTAAATTCCCGTTTACAGACAACGAAGAAAAATGCGTGCAGTTTGTGAATAGCGTGGGATCATCAATAGTTCGTAACCGGCGCGTCGTCAGTGCTTCTAAGTATCTCCACTATATTTAGCGGCCGATAAGCAGTAGCCGGCACGCCTTCTAGATCGAATTCGTTCTAGAATTTTATGACGTTAGTCAATTGGAGCAAGCACCATAACCTGATGATCCTTACTGAGCCCCCCTAATGCTTCTAGCCTCGGGTGCCAGACCAGACATTACGCACATGTAATAAATGTAGCTAACGAAATATTATTGATTGTTGTTTTGTTGCATGAAGTTTACGTCTCTCTTACGACTGGGTGTCTAGTATGAATAAATATTCCTTATCATCTCGAGCCTTAAGCGCAAGTTCAAGCTTCAAGCAGTCTCAGCTAAGAAAACTCCCGTGTTCATTTGCCCCGTCGGCCCCCAGGGATATCGCCTATTATAATACTTCTGGGATCACAAATATAGCTCAACGAACGTTCGGTCAAGGCACATATCTGCAAAGCAGGCGCACTCTAGCGACAATGTCCTCGAAGCTCATTCCATCAAGCCCGGCCGATGTGATGGTCATCCGCAACATCACACCTAATGTCCTAACGCTCTCCGTGCCATTCTCCCGCTTCGGCATATTCAGAGTCGGTGGGCGCGCAACCATAAGTGAGTTAATCATATGAGACAGGGTGGTATTGGGCGTCGGTTTACTGACATCGACCGGCGAAGTACGCCTTACGTCTGGAACTCTGGCCGTCTTCTCACCAGTAGCATTGACCCCGGTTGTGAAAGCAAAGGTCGCTGAGATGGGCGGCAAGGTCGGCTACCTGATCGCACCGGACATTGAGCACCACATCTTCCTATCGGAGTGGGCGAAGGAGTACCCTGACGCCAAGCTTATTGGCCCCGAAGGACTGCCCGAGAAGCGCGCGGGCCAAAAAGACGAAAGGATCAGCAACGATGACCATTTCGCGTTCGTCTTCAGCCCAAAAAACAAGGACCCCCACGGCATCAGCGGGGAGTTCGCAGCGGACTTCGAGGTCGAGTACGTGGGCGCCCATCCCAATAGGGAGATCGTGCTGTTCTACAAGCCCGAGAGGATGCTCATCGAGGCTGATCTGCTGTTTAACATGCCGCCAACCGAACAGTACTCCAGGGTTTCGGAAGAGGAGAGGAACAGTCACGGCCTGATAAACAGGTTGTGGAACGCCCTCCTCAAAACAAGCGGCCAGGCGAAAGCCCACAAGCGGGTTCAATGGTATCTGTTCAGCAACGGTAACAAGGACCGCTCCGGCTATAACGCTAGCGTCCAGAAAATCGACTCGTGGGATTTCAAGACAATCATCCCCTGTCATGGAGATGTCATCGAGGGTAACGCTAAGGAGGTGTTTAGAAAGATATTTGAGTGGCACTTGCAGAGTCACAAGTGAAGATTCCCCTGCGTTACCTTGAATTATATACAAAGGTTGAAGTTGCCATCTAAGTAGTTGTGGTATATACATGGGGCCATGAAGCGGTGGAGCAAGGTATGGTTATGTTAGGGTGCGTTGGCAGTTTGTTTTGAGATACCAATATTGGCTTCTTGGTTAATGCTAGCCTACCATTTTCCTCCCGGGACACAGAGATGGAAAGACAGTTTGGCTTGCAACCTTAAAATAGGATTTAAACCCCAACATTGCCAACAGAGCCCAGGAGGTGTAGTGGTAGCACACCAGGTCATGCCGGGTGGCTTGGGTCTAAAGGATTACTTACAAGACCATAGGGAGTCGTGGAGGCGCTCGGTTCGATGGGACGGGCCGTTGTCTTCGGTTTGTTTCCTCGTATGCTTCTCTGCTCATAATGAACTGTACGTGTTTGAAGGCTACTGGACGAGCCCTACCTTGATCGATGCCTTGGCATGGATGTACATAGACAATGTGTACACTATAATAGGTATGTCGCTCTCCGCCACTTTTTCCTCGATTATACCCGTCGCTGTGGTGTAGTCACCCTAGTTGCAACATTCAATAGGTTATACGGTCGGCTTAGAAAGGGTACACCTTTGTCCCACAGCAGCCACAGTAGTCGAGCCGCCTGAGCTCTCCAGATCCTTAAAGATTCTTCAACGCAGATATGGCAAATCAGACAAGGTAAGGCAGCCCCGAGACCGCTGCTAGGTGTATAAGGGTAGTGGCTCTCCCAGGTCTTTTGAAGGGCCGGACTTCAGTGATTGCATCTTGACCACCCATAGGGGCATCTCTTTATATCTTCACCACCCTTGACATCTGCTTAGTTCTGTCACCATTGGCGTAAAGGTCCGTTTTGAAAAGCAAATGTGTATATTCTTTTCTTACAATATATGACTACTTGTGCAGTCATTAGCCTACATTCAAATCCTCCGAGGTTCGAGTTGTGAGTAAATATTGCGGGCCGATTAGAGGATTGCATCTTCTGAATATAAGTCTTACCATATTTTGTATGACAGTACCTGGCCTCGTCGATATGGGTCAATGTTCCCTTTTGTGTATTACAGATGTAGTTAATCTACATCCGTTATGATGCTATCGCCGCAGATGCCTTTATCAACACCTCTACTACCCGTCACTGTCACCATCTCCGACCTGTTTCGCAATAGCCTCCTCCCCTTCACTATTACCATCCTTAACCTCCTTCGCAATCCTCACAACATCAACCCAACCCTCCGCCTTCCCCCGTCTCCCCAGATTCCAACCAGCCTCTTCAGCATCGACCCCGAATCTTAACAAGGCCTCCTCCTCACACCACTCCCCCATCCCCATCAACCCAACAGGAACCTTGCCCATCGTATCCAAATCCGCTACCTCGCCTTCGCCCGGCGCTCCATCCGGCGCCACAAACCCAGCCGGCACGCTTATGCTCGGCACCCCGCAAAAGTTGGCCATCCACACATACTCCATACTTCTCATCGTCTGATCCCCATCACTGATCCCGAACCGCAACTCGGCCTCGTCGCGGATAGGCCATCCGGCGCAGGCGGTGGTAGGAGTTACGATGATCATTCCCGGGTGCTGCGACCAAAGCCACGCGAGGTGCTGCATGAGCACGCGCCGAAGCTTTTGCGCGACCTGGTAGTCGCTTGCGGGTGTCGTGCGGCCGAGAGCTAACAAAATCCTGTTCGCGGGGGATATGCCTTTCGTGTCGGGGAGGAGTGTTGCGGCGTCTGTGAGGAGGGTTAGGGCGTGGGCTATCTGGCCCTCGGCGACGAGAGGGATGTCTATCGGCACGGTTTTGTAACCCTTGTGCTCGACGAGTCAGTCGATCATTTCTCGGCAGAGCATTTGGACGGCGGGCGTAGACCGCTTGATCCAGGGTTCTGGGATGCCGAGAAGTTTCGACCGGGTTGGGTCGTCATATAATAGGTTCATGGACTTTGTGCTGGCCCGGGGGAAAAGCGATTTCGGGTCCGGGTCCTTGATTGCCGCGTACAGGGCAGTCAGAGATCGCATATCCGCCGCCACAGGCCCATTGACAGCCGCCGTGTTACTGTGATTCTGCATCGGGAAGAAAGATACCCGGCCATGTGTAGGCTTGAGTCCGAAAACAGAACAGAAAGCCGCCGGGATCCTGATACTCCCGCCCCCGTCGCTGCCCAACGTGAAGGGCACGAGGCCCGCGGCAACGGCGTACGCGGAGCCCGAGGAACTGCCTCCGCAGTAATATTTGAAGTTGTACGGGTTGCGGGGCGTTCCGTATGTGATGTTGTAACCCGGCGTGTCCATTCCGAATTCCTGCATGGACAGCTTGCCGAGTATGATTACGCCGGCCTCCTCTAGCTTCCGAACGCACCAGGAGTTTATTTTTCCATCCCCTCCCACATGCTGCACCGGGGTTGACTGATACAGGCTAATGTAGTCAGTACGGGACCCCAGCGTGGTCTTGTATCCCTCCATGTTGTACTCATCCTTGACCCCCGTCGGAATCCCGTCTAGCGGCCCAAGCGGCCTCCCTTCCCTGTATCTCTGCGTCGACGCCTCGGCGGCCTTGATAGCCAGGTCGGCTTTAACCTCAAACCACGCGAGGCAATGCACTCCAGGTGGGTTGGTGTCGCGCCGTATCAAGAGGAGGATGGCTCGGACTACGTCGAGTGGCGTCAGCTCACCTGATAGGTACCGAGAGCGCAGGTCAGCGACGGCATCTGGAGCGCCCGACTTCGAGATTGCGTTTGCAACATCTTTATATTGATCTTCCTCGGCTCCATCATTTTCGTCGTCTTCCTCATCCAGCGGGATCACGGTGGCGTCGTACCGAGGCTCCGTTAAGGCGAGGTACTCATAGATATCGCGCAGGGAGCCGAATCCCGCGTTTCTCCATGCGCATATGCGGATAAGCCTGACCCATTCCATCAGAAAGGCGGCCACTACAAGAAACCAGCCATAGATCCTCGGATTACGCTTCTTCTCCGGCCTCGGTGGAACATCGGGCCTGAAGCCATTGTAAGTTGGATGGATGCCATGGCCAAACGATACAATTACTTACGCTCGTATTGGGTCTGGGTAGAGAAGCAGGCGTCGTCGTGGAGAAGCGCCTGATGCCATGGTGGAAGTGGACCGGTTTCGACTAGCAACGCTTCAAATATGATTGCATGAAGAAATGGTCTCGGTTGCCATGTCTCAGGATGGTGCTCATTTATATATAGTCGAGCGCTGTTTGGTGACCAAAAAGTCACCGCCCGCATTACGGTGCAGCTCGGGATCCGCGGTCCGGCTCACAAGGGATGCGACGCGGGCTGCCATATTTAGAGTGTGATTGATAACTTCTAAGAGGCCTAATGGCCTACTGCCATGCTACCTTGCACAGACCATCAAATGGTAGATCCATGGGCCGAAGTCACTCGAAAATAGTCGATCGCGCTTCCTAAAGCGACGATGCCCTCGTTTTAACGTAGTGAGCTTGCGAACGAAGTAGACGACGGTTATTGTGTCGAACATCCCGCTGCCCTAGAAACCGACTTCCGCATTCGGATCTTGGCAAGTCCTAAATAGGAAAGTAAAGGTAAGCGCACCATACGGCTCGTGTGTACGGGCCCGTCTCTTAGATCCCCGCCAATTTATCTGCCGGAAGGCGACAGGGCGTTAAGTCGCAACAATTTTCTGAAGGTGGGCAGCACTCTCATTTTATTCGCCATTTTAACCCAATGAGCCTCCGCAGGAAATGGTTTAGTGGACCTTCTAGAGGGCTGCAATAGGCTTTAGCTTTGAGTGGTTTCCGTTTTAGGCCTAGAACCCGCTATAAAATTGTTGCGACTAACGTCTTGTCGCCTTCCGCAGGATATGGCCCCGTGCGAGACCTGGCAATGCCCTGAAGCCCTGGGAGACCTGGAAGTCCTGGAAGCCCTGGCTTTTGGCCTAACTTTATCATCGACGTACGGTTAACGCTTTTAAAACGAGGCCATATTATGCTGCTGCGGCGCCGCGGTTGTCAGCCAGTCAGGTGTGCTATAGCATACCAAATAAGGAAAGGCCACCTACACAGGAGCAAGGAACTTGCAGCAATAGAGGATACGGTAGGATATGGCATATGGAAGCATTGAAGACCTTACGGTACATGGATATAAGGGGTGATTCAACACGAGATCCCACAAATTCCAGTAGTACTAGAGCAAACAGTGAAGCACATTTTAGGAGGATATTTGGGTTTCTCGGGGTTAGTACAACAACACAAGCATGGATAATATAACCTAAAAGAGAAAAGACCATGGATGTGTAAAATTGGGACTGTCAGAATAAAATAGCAAGAACGAGTAATGATTGCACATTAATGAATCGTGTACAGTTTGTTCTCCCTGGAGCTAAGTGTGTGATCAGTAAATCAGATAAAGATCGCACAGTAGGATGTTTGTAGGCGTGTTGGTTCCAGGGCTATCTCAACAACACCTATGTGTAAGTGGATTTCTAGCCTGAGCGACCGAGGTATTAGTATACTATTACAACACCTTTTGCCTTGAAAACCCTTGTGTTATTAGTTGTTTCGACTATGAGTTTATATTTGCTTTTCTTCCATCTGACCGTCCCATCAGTATTCTCAATGAAAGACCTGCTTGACAGCCATCTCTTGACAGGATGTATCCCTTCGTTTATTCGAGATATGGATCAAGACCATGTATATGTTAGCTTGACTGCGACATTGCCTCCCTCTAGAGAGCACTTCGCCATAGAACTCCAGTGACTTGAAATCCGCGGATAGCCGATCGACCACCACTCCCCAAGACTCTCCAAGCTACTAAACATCAATGTCATAATCAGTACCAAGGACATTTCCGAACGAGGCAACGGCAAAAGTGCATGAGTTCAGGCCTCGCCGGCCAAAACTTAAAAAGGAGGCTGGGGTCTAGAGTTCACCACCCTTCAAGGCACCCTACCCTACCCCTGGTCCCGAGCCCTCCCGTCCTCCCGCCGGTGCGGCCCCAATCGGTTCCATTCTTCTTCTTTTTTATTTTTAATTTTTAATTTTTTTCCCAAAAAAATTTATGAAATAAAATAAAATAATTTCTTGCGCTCGCAATGCAGCGATAACTGACTATTAGAACAAGCACCGCTAAATGGAATGGGTCGGGCCGGGACCCGAAAAGAGGGTCCGGATCCATCACTCCTCAAGCACACGTACCCTCGATATTAATCCGCTCCGTTCTCCCGACGCTGTGCCGAACCCTAACCTAACATTTATTCCCGAGAAACCTGGCGACGCTGATCGATAAGCGAGGAATACAATGCGGAGTTTCAGATATTAGAAACTCTGTTGATACAATCTGATCCCGATCTGTCCCGTCCTTCCAACGGGCGGCATGGCCCCGCCAGCAAATATTTTCATTTCAGCTTTCGATGTCGTGAACGTTAACATAATAAGCAGCCTCCGGGAGGGTAGGAATTGGGCTAATGGCTAGAGGGATATCGACAACTCTCACGATTGTGGGAGTTCCCTTTTTCTCTTGTACGATTCGGCCCCTGGAGGGCGGCCTGATTATAGTTAGGCTTCCGCGACGCTGTGGTCTATAATTTAATAATAATACCCGGGACCGCGAAGAATGGGCTACTGGTAAGATAGTACCGTCCCGGCTACCGGGGGCTCGGATCTTCCCCCTTTTTCCGTTTTTGAGTTTGGCCAGGTAGATCGCCTGGTTGAATTTAAATTTTCCGCAACGCTGCACACCCTTGAACCCCGGCTTAACAAAAGGAGTTAGCGGATCTAACAAGTGGGGGGGGTTGGGGGGTATCGTTCCGACCTTCTGGATCTCTGTAGCTCCCTTTAAAGGGAATAAATGATCCAGAGGAGAGCACAAGTACCCTCACGTATTAATAAGCGGCCGAGTGACAAGTGATTGAACACCCCACCGCCCGGATGATCTACACGGGTCGGGCCCTGGTCCTTGGACGATGACTAAATATAGCCCCCCAAAAGGTTGTGGTTGGTCCAGCGGCTGAATTCTAGACCTCTCGGCCTAACGCCCCGTTCTATACACTATTTATAACTAGCCGCCAGCGGGTCCCAGGTTGCCGTGCTGCGGTCTTCTCGAAAGGGATTCAATCTCGATGGGAAGTGGCAGCGGAATACAATGACGAACTCAGTCAGAAGTGTTGCACGACGCAAATGCGGTGGTCTATTTTGATTGAGTCACAGTCAGCAGATGTGTGCACCTCTGAAAACTTTCAGGCTCTCTTACATGCATGTCTCAGCCTGGGAGGGCTGAATATGCCGAGAAGTTACTAACCTGTCTTAGTAGGTGACTTGTCAACCTATCATGCATCCATGGACGGAGGGTCTGACTCGTGTACCGTACTACGCTTGGAAACATCCGCGCCACGAGATGATATTATTGGAGGGAGTTCCGAGATCAGCTACTGCCTCCCTACCGGTACCGCGTTCTTGGTTCTCCATTACAGTGCCATAAATGATAGAGGAGCCCTCATGGAGGAAGTCGGGGGCCGCATCGATGATGCACTTTCTCTGCACTGCTAGTTATAGTTGCGACGGCGCGGCGGCTTAAACATTCATCCCATGTCGCATATCGCGATAGCGAGGAGTAAGGGGAGAGCAACGTTTGATGCTCTTCCTCAGACTTACCCATCCGACGTTGACTACTCCGGGGAATACAACCAAGGACAGTATCAAGATGAAGGAGAAAGCTTCGCACACGGATACTACGACCAAGGACAGTATCGAAGCGTAGGAGAAGGCTTCACCCATGGATACGATCGAGGGTCTCACCAAGCCCCATATGGCGACGTCAGTCCACTGTATGACGGGAGAGGATATGGGGGCGTAGCGCAGTTCGAGAGCGGAGATGCTCCATCATCCGACCACGCTCCTTACAGGCAGCAAAGCTATTCGAGAATAACGCCCATACATCAGGCAGCTGCACCGTCTCCGCAACCGATGTATCATCAGTATGGTAGCCCACCTACTTGTGCTGGAGCACCGTTACCGAATCAACCACGGCCCAACTATAAACCGTCCGCGTTGAGATGGCCATTCCTGAGTTTGCTCTTCATCGCGTTGGTTACTTTCATGGGGCTACTCGCTTATGCCATGTACGCACTGCCACAGCGGGACATCTTGCCGGAACTCATCAACTCGACTTCAAAGCGGGATACAGTTAGGAGGCAGGTTGGTGACGTCATCGAGATCGTTGACGGTACAGAAAACCCCCCGAGCCCCGGTGTCCACGAGAAACGTGATCATAACGAGGTTAGTGGCATAATGGTGGCTCACTCTGTTACTATGATGCAAGCCCACCGCTCTAGTCATGACGACTCTGTGGGTAGAAGGACCAACTCGGTCTCGGTTTCAGCCCAGACGACACCCGAGATAGTTCCAACGAAGCCGACGGACGATTCCGGCAATATCTCTATTACGGGTCCTCCTATAATAATAACTACTAGGCCACAGAAGGACCACGGGGATATTTCCGTGACCGTGACCGAGTCTACTCCCACATCGACTAGACCGCCGGAAGACCACGGGGATCTTTCAGTGACCGTAACCGAGACCTTCCCGCCTGGGGGGACCAACTCAGTTCCGGTTTTAACCCGGACGACACCCGAGATGAGGCCAACGGATAACTACGGAGATCTTTCCATGATCGTAACCGAGTCTACTCCCACATCGACTAGACCACGGGAGGACTACGGAGATATGACCGTGACCGTGACCGAGTCCACACCGCCATCGACAAGACCACCGGATGATTTTGGGGATGTTTCCGTAACCGAGACCTTCCCGCCTGGGGGAACCAACTCGGTTTCGGCTTTAACTCAGACGACACCCGAGATACATTCAACCAGGCCGACGGAAGATTACGGAGATCTTTCCATAATCGTAACCGAGTCTACACCGCCATCGACGAGACCACGGGATGATTTTGGAGATGTTTCCGTTACCGAGACCATCCCGCCCGGTGAGACTAGACCACCGAAAGACCACGGGGATATTTCCGTGGCCGTAACCGAGTCTACCCCCCCATCGACGAGACCACCGGATGATTTTGGAGATGTTTCTGTTACCGAGCCCATCCCGCCCGTTGAGACTAGACCACCGGAGGACCACGAAGGTACGCTCATCACGGGAGCACCGGATGATTTTGGAGATGTTTCCGTTACCGTGGCCTTCCCGCCCGATGATTTCGGCCGTGTGGATGCCCTTATCACCACCGTCACCATAAATCCTACGGACCATGGTGGTGAAGAAGTGGTCCAGACACTGGTTCTAACACCGACCTTGGCGGTTGAAACCGACGCTAACGGAATCCCAACAGCCACGTTGACAGAATATCCGTCCTTCACAAGCGTCATCCCGACTTCTCATACTACCGTCCTCACCAACTCGCTAGGACAGCCGACGGGCACGGTTGTTACCGATGTCCTCCTCACGCCGTCCATCACGATCGAGACAGATTCCAACGGCATCCCGACGGCAACCAGAACGGGCTACGACATTATCCCGACGAAAGAATCCGGACCTACGGTCGTGAAAGTCAAGCGCATGACCTACGGAGAATACTTCATCGGCATGTTCCTTCCCACCATCCTAGCCATGGCCATCTCGATCCCTATCCGAATCCTTGACCTCAACGTCAAACTCCTCCAGCCGTGGCACGAGCTCACAAAGCCCGGCGGCGCTTCCGGGCGCCGGTCGCTGTGCCTGGAGACGGGCGGGTGGTGGGGCCTGATCAACGCTGTGCGCTGGGTCTTTGGCGGTCACGTCTTGATCGTGCTGACGACCTCTCTCGTCTTGGCATCCGCGCTACTTGTGCCGTTGTCCGCGGAGGCGATCGCGTTCGATCTCCAGGGCACGTGTGTTAAGGGAAGCGGCAAGGGGAAGGACTGCGTGTATGTGGTCAGTGTCTTCCGCGAGGCCGCCGGCGGCACGCTCGCGTTGTTGGGGCTGATGGCTATGATGGTATTTACCATCTTATTCTACCTAGTGAAGTGGCAGTCGGGCGTGGGCTCCAACCCGTGGAGTATCTGCGGCATCGCGTCCTTATCCTTAAATGAGAAGGTTCGGAAACTATTTCCTAGCCATGCCGATGGCGGCGCCGCGGGAAAGTCGCCCGATCAACTCCTGAAGTCCGTTCTCAGGGATCGCTTCTTTACGCTTGGCTATTTCAATAATTCGGAAGGGGGACTCGAGTACGGTATCATGCTCCTGGAAAACGATGTAGTCGAACCTTACCGCAAGGGAGTGCGGGATGAGAATACACCACCACTAAACGAAACGCACTGGTACGATGACCAGACACATACTGGGAAGAAGCATAATCAGCCCTTTTTCATGCTTAAATACTCCGGCCGGGCTCTATTGCTTACACTACTCTGCGGGATATTGACTTTGATACTGTATTACAACAATACGGGTGGCGAGACACCATTCGAGCACTTCATGATGAGCGAGTCGTTCGGCGTGCGCTTCCTCTTCACGGGGGTTGGTTTCATCATCACGCTATGCTGGTCAGCCTTCTTCGACAGTAAGTTTATGTCCCTACCGACTTACACGGACGTTCATTGGAAAAGCTAACCCATGAACCACAAAAGGCGTGGCGGTGCTCAGCCCCTACCATCTCCTGGCACGGGCCCCGCAGTCCGCCCGGCGGTCCATCCTCCTGGCGCCGCCGACTAACGCGTTCTCAGGACTCTGGTCGGCCGTCCGCCGGCGCGACGGCTTCCTCGCCGTCGTGGCGCTCACCTCGGTCCTGTCCGAGCTCCTGCCGGTGCTCCTAGCGGAGATCCCGTTCCGCGTCTCGCAGACCTACCTCGTCCACCTCGTCACCACGTGGAGCGCCGTCGGCATCCTGTGCATCATGCTGCTCGTGCTCGTCTCCTCGTTCTTCGTCAGGTGGCCCCACATGCCCCTCGACCCGACCACCGTCGCCGGCGCCATGTACTACGTAGCCGACTCCTGGATGCTCGGCGGGTTCGACGGGCTGGGCACCCTCGGGCCCAAGGACAGGGATCGCAGGGTCGTCGAGTTGGGCCTGAAGTACAGGTTCGGACGGATGACGGGCGTCAGTGGGGAGACGAAGGTCGGGGTTGACGTCGCCGGGGATCTTAGTAGTGTTGCAGGATGGTGAGGTTGTTGGGTGGGTTCTTGTGTGTGACTGGGAGCCGGGTTAATTCTACGTGCTGTTGATCGGCGCCGTAATACTGGTAGGTATAACTAAAGTAATAGTCATCGAATGTTAAACGCGATATTCAAGAATGGACGTAATGAGGCTCGGTCACTTTCCTTGAAACTGTGACAGGTGATGATCTAGACCAAGGGTCTCTCAGGGACCCTCTCTAATGCCACGTTCTTGACGGTCCACGTAGTTTAAATAAGACGTATGGCATCCAGGATGCAACGCCTTTCCCCTTCCGAGAAATTGATTACAGCAGAAACTAAGCGCCTTTATCAAGAGGGAGCGAGAGAACGGCGTCGGTCTACGCGCGGCGTTTCCGGAGAAAGGGCAGGCCTCCATGTTTACTTAACACAGGACGATCTTGCAGGAGTTACTATTACGCGGGCCTTGGACAGCTGTTTTTAAAGCATCCAGTGCAAGCGAACAATAAGTATTACATTATCGGCCTTCGGCTCAGGTACGCTTGAATAGCAAGGGGGATGTGGAGGGGGGTGTACGTTGCAATTGCTCCTTTTCGACATCTTATAAAAAAGGGGGATTTGTTTTATATTGACGGGATATTCAAGGTAAGAACTTACATTACCGTTGCCCCCTAACTGCGCGTCCCCTCAGCCACTACGTATATTTTAAAACCTTCCCCGGAATGCATATAACAAGCCTCCCACCGCGGTGGGGGGGCGGGGGTCAATCAGTCATATTTGATATCGATTGATTGCGTGTAATTATGTTGACATACTTCCTACACAATGTTCTGCTCTCGCTGTTGATAGATAGACAACTCCCACTCCCACTCCCACTCCTCTCCTTCCCCTTCTCCATTTTCCTCCTCCGCCGACGGACGGTGCAGACAGACAACATAGAGATGAACCAGATGAGACTAACGAACATCCCATCTCCCATCCCACCCTCCACCTGTGCGCGAGAATTAGCGATGGTTCACCGGACCAAACCCGTCTCGTATGTTATGTAAATATATGTAGTGTATCTTCGCCTATCTTCTCCCCCGTCTCTCGTCTTCTGCCTTCTGTTTGGTAACTAGCTAGTAAGTCCGCACACCTCCGCTCAACTTATTACACCCACGGTGCCACCCTTTCCCCTCCAACTTCTCCCCCCCTCCCCTTTCACCATCCCCTATTCTCGACAAAGGCCCCCGGTGTCGCGGCGCTCTCCACCCGTCTCGCATCCCCCGGACACAAAGCAGGCAGGCAGACAGAGAGGCAGGCGAGGGCGGGGCGCCGGGCGCCATCCGGCTCAGCCGGATCGAGCGGTCGACTGCCCTTCCACTCCTCCAGGAGGTTATGGGCGGGTGTAAACTCCGAAAGAGGTGCAAATTCGAACATAGGTATCCTCGCCATGACTATGAAAGAAATGAGATGAAATAGAAATGCTCCCCGATGGAGCTTGCGGGCGAGCGCGCTCAAAAGCATCGCCTTATGGGAATAAAAGGTGGAAATGCCCGAGACAAAATATAGATGACCAAACTTAGAAACGTACACCTGACTTGCAACGCTGTACGCTTTATCCAGTATCCCCTTTCTGGTCCTACATGTAAATTAAGGCAAGGGCCGCCGAAGAGAACCCCTGAGTATTATTAGAAAATGCCAAAGGACAGCCATAACCCGCGTCCTGGGCTGTGCCTGTCGGAACCGTGTGATAACCTTGACTAGATCGACCCCTGAGTTTTCTCCTGCATAGGCAGTTCAGACTTTCGGTTGTTCTTCCAGAAGTCGATGGCTGCGATGACATCCCCTCCCGCTTCATCCTCGTACGCGAAGAGAATCTGTAGGCTGTTAGTTATCTTATCTAGGTCAATTCGGCAGCTGGAGTCATTGGCTCACCTCATGCGAGCTACTATGCAACATCCTGATATTCTTATGCGGTACGATATGGACCGCGCCGCTCTCGATATTCCTAAGTTCGATGAAGCTCGGCTCGAATGCGAGAATCCAGGGGTATGACAGCGCGAAAGCCTGAGGCGTGCCTTCCCAGTCGATACGCCATTCCGGTCGTGCCCTCCAGCCGTTTCTGTTGACGAAGAAGGAGAAATCCGTGTAGTTCAGGAGGAACTCGCCGTTCAAGCGTTCTATGTGTACCGGCTTGACGCCCTCCTTCCTCGCGACGAAGTCAAGCGACGTATCCGCCTGATCAAGTAGCGACTGCGTCTCCAGCGTCTCGAGCGACACGACTTCAAAACCTCTTGCACACGCAACGCACAGCTTGCTCTTAAGGAAGTGGACGGATGTGGATTCGGTCGGGATGTAGAACTCCTTGAACGCTCTAAGCTCGTCTTGGCCTGTGGTAAACATCTTGCCGAAGCCTTTCTGCTTCTTGCCCTTGCTCATCGAGTCATTGGGCTCATACACCTTGATCGTCGTCGAAAGCGCACTAGACTTGACGCAGCATACCAGGTGCCTACCCAAGCAAATGCCTGTCTTAAAAAAGTTGCAGTGACTTTGGATCTTCTTCGGCCGTTTCGACAGCGCTGGCTCGTTAGGATCCAGGGCCGCCAGTGGGTACGACATGAGGGACTTGTTGGAAAGAATAAGCAGAAGACCATATTCTTCGAGGACGTCGACTTGTGTCACGTTCTGCGCCTCGATCACACGCTTGGGAAGTTGATCCTTATTCTTACGCGATGAGACATAGACACCATTGTCCGTCCCATAGATGAGCTTGCGGCCACCATCTGTGATATACCGTCAGTACGACCGATCAACCAAGGGTGGACGAGATACATACCAAATGGTGTAACAGCGTTGACCTGGTTACCTGTCTGGAAAAACCCGGTCGACACAGTAGTTATGTTGAAGAAATCGGCCCTTGCTCGGAGACGTTGTTGAGCAGCGTCGATATACTCGAGCCATTTCTTCCGTGCTGCCTGGTTCGATGCGTACAGGACCTGCTCGTAGAAGTTCCTGCCCAGATGACGGAAAGTTATCGGCCAACCGTCGCCGGCTTTCTTATCACTGGCCTTCCCGCTCAAAGAAGGCAAGCTCGAAGACGTGCGCTTGATACCTTGGGGAGGTATCACCTCATCCATTTCCCTGATGGAGAGTAGCTCCAACGGTATAGGCTTCGTGGATGTTAGTCATTTCAAATGCAGCGCGAATTACGTTCAACGCCACGACTTACCCGTCTATAAGCTTTTACTTCTTCCTGTCCCTTGCCGACCTGTTTAATCCGCACGAGAAGGACGGCATGGTCGAACAGGAAGGCGGTTATGTCGGTGGGATCGGTCGGCGACTTCTTGAACTGGGTCTTGAAGACCAAGTCGCGACCTTCTTCGGTGAGCTTGAGGTCGACCCGATCTTGAGGTCGGAACCGCAGCTGCTCGTTGAGTCGCCTGAGGTTGAACCGGTTTTCTGCTTTGCCAGACTCCGCGTTCACACGGGTGAGCAGGTCACGGATCATTGTCAAAACCTTGGGGATATCCTCCTTGTCGGGGTTCCCGTCTTCGGTATACTTGAGCACATTCTCCAGGAGCAGCGGGTAGCGGGCCAGTCTCGTCGTGGGTTTAGTCAGATAGCCGTTCAGCTCCAACTTCCTCGACTCCTTCCTCCGTTCAATCTCTTCGACATACTTGGTAAAGTTTGGATTCGCCGATCGTTCGTTCTCGAAGGCGAATTTAGCTTCCATCTGTTTCGATCCGTACAAAATGAAGGGCTCAAACTGGGGGACAATCTCGAGGAAGATATCGCCAATGCTCTTCACTACGGGGTTCTTCTGCTGTCGTTCTGTCAAGGCCCTAGCAAATCTGGAACTGACCGAGTGGATGCTGGGATGATCGATGACGTTGCTGAAAATTTGGCGCACGACACGTTCTCTCCTCTGGGTGGGAATAGGCGACCCGTTCGACCGCAGGGGTAATATCCAGAAATCTCTGAGATATTCCAAATCCTTGACGAAATCCCTCTCGGTATAACATATCTCGGAGATGACTTCTTGCCTCTTCTTTTCTCTATCCCCCACGCTCTCAGCGACTTCTTTTGGCACCGTGTTGATCCAGAGCTTCTGCTCGTCCGTCTGATCTGCGTCATCGTTGAGAAGGGTGTCCTGCTCTTTCTTCAATCCCACCTGCGGTTTGAGATTGAGTCGAGACACCTGTTCCAGTCTTCGAGGACACGCGATAGAGTAGCAGAGCTGGTCCCTCGTACAGGTCGGCGAATAACACTCAGAGAGCAGCACAAATACACCGTTCACAGAGGGCTTCTCTTCCGGCTCGTCCATCATGCTCTCCCTGAACTGGTACATCTCGGATGTAGAATCGCGCAGCCTGTGTTCGTAGGTGACATCGTGGAAGAACTTCTGAGCGTCGAGAGCTCGGCCTAGCAGGAGAGCCAGATTTCGGTCCGTGGTTCGGATAATGTATGATAGAACGTCGACGGCCTCGGAGCCGCTGAAGGCATTCTTGTACGTTAGCCCGTTCTTGGTTCGATCTCCCGTAATTATCTTCTGCCGGAAGCATTCGGCAACTCTGGAGAGAAGTGCCGGATAGACGAGGGGGGCCCGTATCCTGGCCGTCGGGGGCCGTTCGCCGTCGCCGGATCTCGTAGACGATCCTACCGAAGGTCGGTGTGCTGCGTCTTGTGAATGGTGTTCGTGTGGCGGCACGATGGTACTAGCCATTGACATGCTGCGGCTGTGGTCACTACTAGCAACCGTCGAGGACATAGTCGACGAGGCCATACTCATAGTCCTCGTTGCCGTACCTGGCGCCGGTGGATATCCGTTGAACCCGGCATATCCGCTCATGTTCGGGTCGTCGTTCGAAGGGGCTCTCGCCCGATTCGGGATAATCCTGCCACTCATGGTCTGATGCGCATCGCGATCTGGTGGCGGATAGCCCGTCAACGACATGGACCGGTCGTCGTGACGCTCGGGGACGACTCGACCTTGTGCCGTGGTCCTCGAAGAGGCCGCATGGGGCGGCGTATGCCTGAAGTTCTGTGGAGACTGATACGAGCCAGGAGGGGGATGATACATCGGCTGCCGCGGCATAGTAGCTAGCGACTGGGAACGGTAGGGGTCATCGCGAAGAGCAGGCCCGGGGCCGGGGCCGGGGCTGGGCCCCCCCGGATAGTTTCGAGGAGGCGGATTGCGCGGCGGATATCCAGGAGGGGGACCTCCTAAAGGGCCCCTCGAATCGAATCGAGGTGGCGCTGGGCCGGGATGAGGGCGGCGATCCGGCACGGGGCCCGGTCTTCCATATCCCTGAGGTTGAGGCGGATATCCCCCGGACGGGTTGCGCTGGTTCTGGTAGTACCCGTTCGCCATACTCGAGTCCATCGTCCGCGTCCGGCCCGGTTCATCGTAAGCACCCCTTTGAGGTCGAGGAGGGGGCATGCGTTGCATGTCGGGAGACGCACCCGACATGGTGTTCGTTCTCCCGGAGTATGGCATCATATTTGGCGGCTGCATGTTGCCAGACGAGGAGGATGTCATGGTGGTCGAACGGCCAGGAGGGGGGTGGGCACCGAAGATGTTGGAGAAGGCGGCATCCCGTTGGTTGTTAGGTGGCGGGCCGTATCGGCGTTGATCATATTGATAATCGGCCATAATGTTGTCCTGCAAAGGGAATCGCGATTCTATCAGTACCAGTCGTAGATAGAGATTGTAGCAATCATAACGAGGCCACCATTAGGCGAGGCAGGCACTCCCGACAAGTCTAGATGTATGCTACACTTGAATGTGGTTCCCTATGGAGGAGAGGAATGGAGACCTCGAGCGACTCACTCATGGAGAAGCTAGGCGGCCGCGAGCCTAGACGATCGACAAGACGACGTGTTGATGGGCGGGGAGAAATGAAAGGGGGGGTGGTTGCCGACACTTGACGACGGAGTTACCGTCGCTGGTGGTCGACCGCCGGAGGAACCGAGCGATGTATATGCCTCTGTCCACCTATCAATAACTTCCCCCTTTTATTTTTTCAACCTTGGATAGAGAGTTTCAGGCTGTTGCAATTCTCTCGAGATCCGTCAACGACGTGAAATGACTGTAAATTGGAGTCGAGAAGGATCGTCGCCGAGAAAAAGGCAGCGGTGAAATTTGTACAGATTACATACGACACGGAGGGATTGAGGAACAGTCGGATATGTACGAAGCAGGTACGGTTATGTAAGTAGACAATAATAATATGTAGCCGCTTTTAGACACTGAATGTGTCGTAGAAGGGGGTTATGATAGGATATCAGATGTTATGTACTAAAGTATGGAGATAGCGGTTGCAGAGATAGATTCCCTACTCGCAGTTAAACCTCCCGTCAACCCCATGTCTGCATGTCAAAACTCTAATAAGTGCAAATGCAAGTACACATGCACATATGCAAGGACGATGGAGAGAGCTTGATTGATTAAGCATTGCCCAGGTGGGGATGACCCTGCGCTGTTGTACTGTACTCGAAATGCCTAAGTGTGGCATGTAGATACCCGGCTTATTTGTACAAAGCGTGTATACAGTCTAGCCAGTCTAGTACATACATACCGATACTTACATACCACACAACTAACCACTCTGCCATATGGGTAATTGAATTTGGCGGGATTGAGTTCTAAACATATGAAGCGCGTACCAGATATATCACGGGTGACTCTATTGCCGACTGGATGGTTCAACGTCCTTGGCAATAAACGATGGTTTAATGTTTAACGTTAGGCTGTATGTATATACAAAGTATCGTATGTGGGGTATACATCTACAATTACCCTTTATGTAGGTAGTCTGAGCTTCCGACAAGGTATCTGCGCTCACGAGTACCTGGGATATCGTGTCATGCGTTGCATATCTGACTAACGCGGAGGCGGTACCGGGCCACCTATTCACTACTGTAAGACGGCTGTCTGTGGCACCTGCATACTGATTGCACAGAAAAGCAGGGAGGGTCAAATTTGGCGTACTGTAGCACGGTACCTAGAGTAATAGCGTGTTTCTCGTAGTTCCAGCTTCCAACGTGACCTTCCCTATTAGCATACCCCGTGTATGTATTTACCAAGTATAGTAACTAGGTACTCGAGGAATACCTACGCTGCGGAGTGTTTCTGCACAATATTCACCCAGAGGCATGTGCACAGCGCGAGATTGGGTAGAGATGGGATAGGCACATCAGATGATCGATGCCAGGGACTCGACGCTTCTTCCCCCTTAGATCAGAACCAGACTGCCTAGGCTTTCTAATTCTACAGCTTCCAAGGTTTGCATGTGATGCCATAACGCGTGCAGACGTTAAGGCTAAAAGCCAAAAGTTACCAACTATGCTGTGCAGTAGTGATATGACCATCCCGCACCCTGCTGGCCGCCATCCCAGGGAATTGACATTACAGTGCCGCACAGCAGGTAGATGCGAATAGCACCCCTTAGGTAATAGACGGGCCGTTGAAGGGCCGCGGAGTTATGTATTCCTTACCCCTTAAGCACCCATACAATAGTGCCTAAGTACGGATGCGAACACAAGCATCGCTATAAGAATTCGCTTGGTCCGAAGGTCTATACGGCGTGGTATTGTTAGACACCGTTATTTTCTTGACGACGTAAGCGCGTCAACATGAAGCATGTCTGAACGAGACAGTCCACTCCGTCTCTGTCTGATTGGCTGTTCAACACCAACTCTGCTGTAGCGCTTATGTAATTCCAGGCTCCGGTCACGTGACGGCTTCCCTCGTACTAGGTACCTCCCAGGTTGATGCAGTCAGTGCCAGGCTACTGCAATCATACGCCCGGGACTCAAGAGCATAAACGAAAGCCATTCACAGGCTCAATCATACACCGCGACAAACCACTCCTCTTATCCCAGCGATTAACCGTCTGTCCTTCTCACTCGACCCCGACTCCTTCAAGATGAACGACTCTGAAGCCGCTCCGAAGTTCGCGCCCTTTATCGGCATGGTAAGCTCCCAGCCGCAGCGTCTCTTCCGAGGGCAGCTATCTGGCTAGCCACGGTCGATTCCGTTCTAACAGAACCGCGAACGCAGGCCGGTATCGCGAGTGCTATGATCTTCGGCTGTACGGACCCCTACCTACCACCAGAATACCAAGGTGCGGTGATGCTAAGAGACGAACTACACAGGCATCGGCGCAGCGTATGGCACAGCGAAGTCAGGAATCGGTATCGCGGGCGTCGGTACCTTCAGGCCCGACCTGATAATGAAGGTTCGCATCCCTTACATACGGATGAGTACGCGCGGACGGGGTCTAACCATCGGGCCCTCTACCCGTAGTGTCTGATTCCCGTCATCATGTCCGGTATCCTCGCGGTCTACTCGCTCGTCATCGCCGTCCTGATCGCCGAGGACATGGCGCCGCCGACGACGCAGAGCTACGGTCTATTCAAGTACGGCAGCCACCTTCTTCCCTTTCCCCCGAAGACGTTTCCGCTTCGACCAGGGGGTGTATTGCATGTGGGAGCAAGATCTAGCTAACTGTCAACACAGTGGCTTCATGCACCTCGCTTGCGGCCTGGCGGTCGGGATGACGGGACTCGCGGCGGGCTACTGCATCGGCATCGTGGGCGACAAGGGCGTGCGGGCCTACATGGAGCAGTCGCGGATCTTCGTCGGCATGGTTCTGATCCTGATCTTCGGCGAGGTCCTGGGTCTCTACGGGTACGTTCCCTCCAAAAGGGGCCCAATCAGGGTCCAACAAACAAACGCCTCCGGGGAAGGCCCAAGGACGGGCCGTTGTTTATGTTACGTGCTAACGTCTTCGTCCTTATAAATATATAGTCTCATCGTCGCGCTCATCCTCAACACCAAGAGCAGGGTTTAATACTGCTGTCACCAGAGTCGCTACGAGAACGACACTACACACAACATCCTGAAACGGATGAATGGGAGAGACAGAGACAAAGAGAAGAAAGTCGGCACGGCGCTACCTGTGTTTAGAAGAAGCGCAAAACTGTAATACCTGCTGCATATTCGGATGGCGTTTCAGGGGTACGTAGACAATAACGGATCAACTTTTATAAAGTCCTGGACGAGTCTCAGTTTGCTTGTGAGAGACGAAGCTTCTCCACAAGATAGCATTGCCCAGTGTCCGTTGCACGGTCGGTATGACGTTGCTATGCAATGTGCCATATGAAGGCCATCGATGGCCTCGGTTGGTGGTGTACGACGTCGTCAGAACTTCTCATTTACTAGCCAGCCAACCCAATGACACCCTCGACGGGTCGAGAATACTCAGAAACATCCTTAATCCAATGCTACAGATCCTAGCGACACACGCTCGGAACCCAAAGGAGCGACAAGAAAATCCGAATCTCACATGCGGCAACATTGTCTCATGCCCATCCAACCATCCGAGTACGTTCGTTCCGGGGCCCTGCGTCCTGGCACACAAGAAGGGGCCGGCGGCCAACCCGTGCCGAAAAGAAGTCCCTTCCCAGTCTGTTTGAACGATTCCCGCCCTCCATACCCTCCGGTCCCTGCGTGCCCAACGCCGAAGAAAAAGGCAGGATAATGGCAAGTAATGCATCCCTCCCAGTCAGTACCTACCTCTCGACCAAATCTAAGTCGAGCGTAATAACCTACCGATCGCTCCGAAAGGGGAAAGGGGCCGAAAGAGAAGTTGGAAAACATCATGATTCGTCGCCGAAACGCATCTAAGAAACTCCCACCTTCCTACGCGCAAACGCGGGAGGGGTTTCAGACGGTGCGCCTGAATCGAGAGACGACGCCGCGGGGCTAGCGGCGGCGGCCGATGTAGCGTGCGAGCTTCCCTCGAGTGCTGCCGCTCTCCATCTCCCTTCGGAAGTTAGCCCAGCTGCGGTCGCGCTCCTCCCAATCCCTCATCTGGGCTGTCATACGACGGCACCGAACGCGGTTAGCAACTCTTCGATCCTTTCCATTCATTCTTTCTTGCTTTCACCCGCACGTGACCACAACTCTCGAACGAGCCAGTCGGAGGGAGTTGCTCGATCGAACAAGAAACGGCATGGCAAGACAAGAAGACCGTGCGGATAGATAGCAGACTTAACACTTACCGAGGAAAAAGTCCCATCGTTGATTCTCGCGCAGCAGGATATCGTCACCGCTCTCGCGCGTCAGCCTCGCGCGCCGCGCCCTCGCGGCTGCCTCCTCGCCGACGAGGTCGGGGTCCTCGAGGGGGGGGACCCTATTGGAGCCGGAGCTGGGGGTGCCCGAGTTACCGGCGGCCGGAGGGGTACCGACCCTATCCAGCACATTGCGCAGCGCGTTCTCGACGGACGCCGAGGAGCTGCCGCTCGACGCGGCGACGGCCCGCCGATGGGCCACGCGGGCGTACGTGGGGTTGCTGCTGGTCGTCGACCACGTGGGTATGCGGAAGATATTGAGGTCGGGCAGGTTGTTCTGGCTGCGGGCTGGGGGGATCGGCGGCAGGCCGGTCGTCCTCGGCGTGAGCGAGGTCGACGGCGGCACTAGGGGGGCCGGCCGGCCGTTCGGCGTCGGGGTGTAGGCGGGCGTTGTCGAGCTTTCGTAGGGCGGCAGCATTGAGCGGTAGGAGGGCGCGTCCGAGACTTCGGAGGGGGCAGCTCGTGTTAGCATGCTAAGCCTTCCTCCCCTGGGACTGCCTATAAGTAGTTATCTTACTATAAGACGGGGCGGCCGAGCGAACCGAAGCTGTCTCGAAGTCCTCTGCGCTTAGACGTTCGAATCGGGGAGGCCCGACCTGTGCAATAGTTTCGGTTGCCATCGTTCCTTGCGAATTGGTAGGATATGGAAGACAAGAAGTTTGAGAGATGCCGGAGAAGAGGAGGATAAGGGTTATCGGGGAGTAGGAAGGCTCGAGAGGGACAGCTCGCACATCAGATCTACTATGCTGGCGACTGTGTCTGTCATTCAGGTAGGTAGAGGGATATAAGGTATGTGATTGGAGGCAAAGGGACTTGGGAGTCCTGTCTCTCAGGTGAATCAGGCGAATCACAAGATGTGAATCAACTCTACTTCAAAACCAAGCACAGTATCGGGTAGGCCGCCTTCGGGTATTTATTTGGAAAGGCCCCCGGAGAAACGCACGTAGGGCTCACGACACCACCACGAGCTAGAAACTTTATAAAGCGTTAACGCGAACCCAATCAATGGCAAGGTTGAAGAGCGCACGTGAGGTCGCAGAGTTACAAGTTTATGTGTTCTCGGGTGGACAACAGGGGGACGAGAAGAGATGTATGACAACGAATAATAAACCACCAACCGCGCGTATGGTGTTTGTATATGTATGGGTTCCTTGCCGGGAGAGCGTCACTTCGACCGACTTTGACTCCGCTTATGCCTTAGATGGTCTCACGGAATAGTCCCCGAGTTGCCAATTCAAGGGGGAGCCTTGACTTTTTGAATTTCTCATACACTTGTACAGGTACGATTCACTGTATCTTAAACATAGCCCCCTGGGGCTCGGGTGAGTGGTTGGGTACCGAGGTACTGGAGAGACTTGCGAAGAAGAGGAGGTGACGCACGGTACGAAAGTAGGCGTGTGTAAGCTAAAGTGCATACGGGAGCAAATGGAATATCGGGGTATTTACAGACCCGAAGTGCTCAGTGCCAGTACAGATTCGGAGACCAGGCCGTTAACTGATATGTATGTACGTATGTACGTAGGAAGCTTCAAGCGGGAGAATTAGCGGGGTTAACCAATCGCCCGCCGCCCCGTTATCGCTGTATACTATGTAGCGGGGTATCAATACCAGTCAGGGGCTCTTCTGGGTCCCGGCCGAGAGATGGACCAATGGCTTCAACCAAGCGGAAACACCGTGTTTCCTTTGCAGCTCCTGTGCATAGACGGCAACAAGCCCAAAGGGCACCAGGAACAACATGCTGGGTGTATTTCTGCTAGAGATAGAGATATCGATGAGTCTAGACGTTCTTGGGGACATGGCAACGGAGTGCCTCCGGGCAATTATACCTAGCCATCCACACCTCATAAGACCCGGTGTCCTCGAGTCACCCAATTGGCCCCGTTCGTGAACTTGCTCAAGTGCTGCTGAAGTAAACATTGGCAATCAGTGGTGATCAGGCACTGTAATCACGGGCTGCCCTTGGATGAAACAGACGAAACCAAGACCGCGTCCAAGATTCAAGACCTCGATGATCTCACGTTGCGTAAGCTTGGCCCCGCGCTACCCACACCGAACAACCTTCCAAGTTGTGACCTAGGGCTTTGTGGGGTAACGATGATCCCACTTCTATCTAACGTTAGATCGTGAACCAGACTTGCTACATACTACGAGAAGATTCCCATATCGGCTCGGGAGGAGCAGCCGTACTGAAGTCAGGCAAAGAAAGAACCACAGCGGATACAATGTGTGGATATGCAGCGCGAGTTCCAGAGGGTTCCCCGAGATCATTCCAGCAGCTAAAGTGCTTGTTGAACCTTGCTGTGTGCCGCTACATCTGTCTTGCTCGGCTTTAAAGCGGGCTTTAACGCCCGTTTGGCATGGCCAAGCAAGAGCTTGCATGGCGGAAAACTGGGGACCATAGTGCCCCGTGGAAGATCATCCAGGAAGATAAAAAGCCACAATGCTGTTGTTTACAATCTATGAAGCCAGTCTGTTAGGTATGTAGGGCTCTTCCGCATGTGAGATTCGTGACTCACTCTAGGTATCCGGATCGGGAAATCGGTCACCTGCGGTCCCCATGTTTAAGCCACCACTTGGCCTTCTTTGGCCTTCGAGAACGCTGGCAAGGACGGATCCAGTTCCAGATCGACAGCCACATGTCGATCCGATTTTGTTATTCAATTTTTTTTATTTTCCCCGAGTGTCTAATACCTTGGTAATCCGCCGCAGCTATTTGAATTCACCATGTAATCAGCTAAGGCTCTCGGACCCCGCCCTCAGGATCCTCGAAGTTTAACCCTAACTTTATCTTGAGAAAATGACCACCCCGGAGCATTCATGGACGCGCCGTCCCGTCACGAACAGCTTACAGACATATGCTCAAGTGGACTGTCACCTAGCCTACATTCTTAACGCCACCGACAGTATACTGGGTAGCCAAGAAATAGTCGGCCGGATACAGGTATCCTAGCACATCGTAAGCCATCTCCGTCTTGCCGGCCGCGGAACCAAGCCGATCCAGCCGTGGATAATTCGGGCTTTGCTTGGTAAGCTGACGCAGTAGGGAGCAATTGCTCCTCTCGTACTGAGGTGCTCCCAGAGATAGCCGCCGGTGCTTCTGACGAACCTCTTCCATCTAACACCGAAGGACCCCACAAGCCCTGCTGAAGTTGTCAGCTTGGCCGCAGTAAAGATTTTGCTGACGTTGTCGTCGCTTGTTCTGGGACAAAGCCGGTGTCCTCGTCGCCGCTACTGCCTTGACATGCTACGGCTTTGGATGACATTCCATTGGGGAGGCGGCGGATACTTATGAGAGGCCACCCTACAAAATCCTGAAGGAAGATATCAAAGCCAGCATATCCGTTACGAGTGACGTGGTTATGGACAGCAGTTGCCGTGCTGTTACCTGCCGTCCCGTCATTTTTGATAATTATAAAGGGACAAGGTGTCTGTGTGTCGGCGGCCTGCTTGTCCCTAACAGGGAGCAAGCTCGGCGCAGATGTTGCGCTCTGATATGGGTAACACCTCCTTAACAAACCCCAGGGCATGTCGGCTGGCTTTAAGGCAAGTTGGAAATGTCCCAGGACGTGCGGCGGCGCGGGTGCGGGGCGAAACGGCCGCAGCATGATTCCTTCGGGGCCCTTCCTCACTCAATGGTTGGTTCCTGATACTATATCGCACCCTCGGAAGCTCTTCATCCTTCTCGCATGCGTCGTCCTCGGGTCGTTACACGTTCTCGAGGGGTACTGAGTTTCCATGGCTGGGTGCGTTGGGTGCGAATATCCCCCTGTGGCCGGCCTTGTCGAGCACGGCCCTGTGGTATCAGACGGTGCATGAGGGCTGAGGTTGAGGCTTAGGGGGAGAGAACATCAGTACTAAGCGCCGAGTCAGGACAATAACCAGTTCCTCATGAATATGCGCTGCGAAGTTACGTTTTGGACAGTCGAATATTGAAATAGCTGACGTATTTATTAACGTGTTTATTGGAGTTCACCGGATGGGGTAATCTCAAACCGCAACAAGCACAAGGACTGCTGGTTTCTCGAAGACCCGTTATATTACTTTCTGGCGTTGTCTCCCATGCTCGCTTCTGCCGCTTGTTAACATGAATTATGTCGTAGTTTCCGCAGTCCGTCGTGCTCACGCCAAATATGACCTTCCCGGACTCGCACAAGAGCTGGAAACTGATTGGGGAGCTCAGATTGATATCGTCACCTGGCTTGACGATAAGCGCAGTAGATTGAGAAATGGTCATATGGGACCATCTGCCAGAGTAAGCAGAACGGTTCTTTTCCGCCAATTCCGGCGGGGAAATTGGGTGGATATCCTGCCCTTCTGCTAGCACCTGGCGATCCACCACCACCAAGAGAGCTCAGAACAAGTGCCCTAACGTGAAGCCGTAGTCTCGCCGAGACTATGTATTCTTGCTGGGCTTCGGCAAGAACTTCGAAGGAGAAGGAGATGCGGAGATTGCAACCAAGTCGTCCAGCCGAAGCAGGTGCGCGATCACAATGACCCCGACGGAATAACGCGACCTCCGGGATATCTCGGGTCCTTGATTGCCCAAGCAGATTGCCTCACCGAAGAAAAGATGGGGCTGCAAAGGCGGCAGCCCCCATGTAATCGGTACCACTGTTTATATATGCCAAGCCAAATTTATTTTCTCGATAGGAGCCGAATACTCGGAGGCATTCATCATCCCTTGTAAAGAATCGAATCTGTTTATCGGCCAAATCTTTATTGCCCGATCACATAATTCGGCTACGGCATATAAAGATGGCTCGACCATTTTGCCTAGAACCTGCCCGAGGCGATGGCGGCATGATACTCCTTTCTATGTTCCTCCAATCTCCAGGAGGCGATGTCGCTTCGTTCGCGTTTCTAGTACCCATCTTCGAGTAAGAGAAACCCAAAAGAACGCAGTTCGGATAAGAACCTTAATCAAGGTAGGAAAGTACTTTCTTGGGCGAACACAGAAACGAGACGGGCTTTTTGTGCTTCCCTCTGACGGGGTCGGCGTGTTGCCCCTAATGCTGCGGATCCCTTCCATACGGATGGGTGCCACCACGCCCGATTGACGGGGTTGGAAATCCTGATCCTCTTCTGAACGATCCACGGAACGAGTAATGCCGCTTTATCCATCCGCCGCCGTAATTGTCCACGTCGTCTCTGTCCTAGGTTGCTTGCCTCATGCCTCGGATTCTCCATTCCGATCGTCTCCCGAAGTGGTCGCGAATCGAGTCCCGCCGCCCAGCTTGCTCACGGCGGCGGTTCTCACCCTGGAGGTGCTTCTGAAGATTATGAATTGGAGCCCGTATAACTATCATACCAGGTGGACATGTCCAATGCTTCATTGGTTCGAGTCCGGGCCCCCTTCGATCAAGCTTGGGCCTTGAGGTCGGAGTCCCGTGACCGTTCCGCTACGTGTGTCCTTGTTTACTAGACCAGCAGCTTGGGTCCTCAGCACAGTTCTTGATAGCTGAAGTGCGGTTGAGAATCTGCTTTCGAGAGGCAACCCATATTGTGGCCAAGAACCATTGGACTGGGTTATGCAAGCCTAAGGAATGCCAGGCCTTATGGCGTTCTTAGGTAGTCCGATATGTCGCTCGGCATGGCTGAAAGCCGATCGACTTGTGTATCTTTTATCACTGATATTAGGCGTGAGCTGTGCACGTTTTGGGGGAAGCAGGAGCTTGGAGTTGTTGACTAACGGTAGCTGTAACTGCTGCCGGCCGCTCCTATCCCTCTCTGGGGTCATTGTAGCTCATATCCTGGTTATTAGTGTAGGAGTAGCTATTGATGTCTTCAGGGCAGCCAGCTGGGCTCGATTGGGCCTCGATATTTTCGGCTGCTTGGATTCTTGATCAAACACATTTCTCTTTCGTGGATTGTGGGATGTGCTTGGTTCCCCAGGCTTTGGTGTGTAAGAATTACATATGTATAACAGTACAACGCTTGAAATAATAACGCTCGAGCGCCCAATCTTTTGCCATAACCCAATATGGTGCCATGTACCTTACTGGTTGGTTTATGACATGCCTCGTGAATTGCGGCGGGAGCCAGTGACCTGGTCGCGGTACGCCAACAGATACCGTCACCCAGGACTACTGTATCGCAGCAGCACAGAAAGGGTATGGCATATTATAGGACACAGGTATATAGTCCGGGAGTCTGTCTTGAGATTGCTATGTGTAACATTTTCGCCGAGAGAAATGTGAGCGGAGACACCGTCGACGTGACTGGATGCTTCCAGAGGTTCGAAATCGGCGAGGAAGCTTTAGAATGTCGTTTGGTGAGCTACGAGGCCTTTAAGAAAGTTAAGGCCTTACTAGCAGAGTTGGCAAAGGAGGCACTACCGGTAATTATGGGCACGGCTTATACGAAGGTTGTAGTGCCTTGTTTCGAGTGTCTCGATGATCCATCTAACGTTGTGTGTACTGTGAGCTTTGCAGGATCTACCCCCAACTTGGGAAAGAGAGCAAGCGAAATCTAACAAGAGTGTCTTGCGTTCGAAAGAGCGATTCTTTCCTTCCTTGACGGTACGGGGCGACAGGTTATTATTTTTGAGTCAGAACTTATAGGTATTCTGCGTTGAAGGCGGTTGAAGAATTTAAGGAAATAAAGGAAACTACGCGTTGGACCCGTCTCTCGCTACATTTTCCCTATAATTCTCTCCTATTTTAATTCAACCTCGTGATAGGTTATCACTCACACTGGCAAATGCCCCTTCTATCTGTCGACTTTGGTCGGTGAATATACTGATGACGAACTGTCGCAGAAAAGGGCCCCCCCTAGGAGCTATAGGGATCACTCGGAACAACGTTGATCCTCTCCGAAGCC